>VCCN01003888.1:4781700-4793041 GCA_006491835.1 Architeuthis dux
AACCCCAGCTGTATGGGCTCACTGCACTTACCAGAATCATAGTCCACATCAATGGACCGATTCTAGATGTTTTCCCAGGCCGTTTTGAGCTCCCCATCTACCCCTGATTCCAATAGTATTATCACGTAACCAACATCTTTTGGCAGCATGCTGTCTTGGAGTTGGAAAAAAGGGGTGAGCAAGGAATGAGTTACTTCTCTCACCTTTTGTTGGATCACTAAAAGGTCAGAATTTTCAACAAAAAAACAAGTGTGAATGCTGTCGGACACAAACTAAGGGACCAGTTTAGCATAAACTTACATTTGTAAATTGAATTTTCAAATTTTGTGATTTTTCAAAAAACAAAAAATTGTTTTTCTAGACATAATAAGGAATAAAAATGTTTAAATTTTCAGCCCTCTAGCTCCATTGGTGCGACCTGAGCATGTGACACATACATATATAGATAGCCAGCCAGGCTGAACCACTTAAAAACTGAAGAAACCTATGTTGACTGACGGTTTCTAATTACTAGAAAGGTTTGAGCTGTTGTAAAATTGCTGTTAATCTCTGTCTGGAGTGACTAGTCGGGATCACCTGGAGGGAGATTATTCTTTGTATTATAGTTAAATCTTTTCATTAGTGCTATTGGTGTAAATATAACTTTATATAAGTTTGTGCATCTACCTTTATCAGTTCTATATCAGTAGTTCTTAACCTTAATTCCATTATGCCCCCACCCCCTTCATTTTCAAGGCTTCTATTTTCCCAACGACACTGAAGATGTCGTCACCTTTACCAAGTGACCAAGTTGAGCCCATTCAAATGCTCAAAAACAGAAGTCCTGTAACTGTGGCGACAAAGTGGAAATGGACTTGCCCGAGGAAATGACCTGCATGAGGTATGGCAAACGTGAGTAATCCTTATGTTAAGCGCCAGCAACCTGGATGTGGCATGTTGCTGGCTATAACAGGCCCCAGCCGCGAGGGCTTGGCAGTTCGCTCTTGACTCGCCACTTGAAGCAACGCTTGAATCGTGTTTGGGACTTATACTGTGAATGACGTTGTAGTCTCTCAGAGTTCACAATAGCTTACCGGTGATAAGCAAGAATAATTCCCCTTGAAGGAATTGTTCCAGTGTTGCAGCATTGACGTGCCATTGGACTCATTTCATTGAAACTGTGTCCGTGTTTTTTCCCTCTCCATTTCTACCACAGTAACATAATTTGGCCAGTCAAAAATCATCATTGAAATGCATTGCTTTCACATCATTTTGGTCAGTAAAAAATACAGACAATTCATTCTTCAGGGCCAGTACTCTTTCAAGGACTCTTCCATGTGACAACCATCAAGCCTCAGAATGCAGAAGTAGAATCATATGATCTGCAGACATATCCTTGCATAGCTCTGAAAACAGCCGACATTTTTTGCTTGTGGGTGAATATCATTTTCAAATCTTGCAACAATTCTTCCAGTTCATTTTTCTGATCACTGCAACAAATGTTCAGTTTCTTGGCAACCGGTGCTTCCCGATGCAAACAGCAGTGATTCCTTTGTGTTTTTCCCATCCTGGCTGCAGCACTGCCTGTAGCCACAGCAACACATTTGCTCCAACTCTAGTGGAATAAATGTTGCTGCTTCAACAAATACTCATAAGTGTTTTTGAAAAACTGCATGGACTTGTTTTGATGAATTGCATGCTTTGTCCATAAATACCTCTGCAATTTTGAAGGAACCAGACACTGGTTGCTATATCTAACACTGCAAAACCTGCACTAAGCTGATTGAGTAGGGCTTGTTAGTTCATCTTGGGCAAGGAAAAAGCCTTACTTAATGTATTCTTCATTCCACTTGCTTTTCTTGAGTATTGCAAAGAGAGAACTTTGGTCCTGGTATATCTTCTTGAGATTGAGTTTTTCATTATACAATGATCATTATATCATTATATTATTTCCCTTAGATGGCTAGTAGCGAATTTAATTATCAAAGGCAATACTTTTAAAATTTTTAACTGCAACGAAAGTCTGTTAATGACAGGTATTAACAGATTAAAAATGCAAACAGAAGACATACTTACAGATCCTTTATTCAAACATCAACAATTCACACACGTGGCTTCTCGAGCTCCCTGATCTACTAGTAGCAACAAAAACAATATGACTGCTCCTTCTCCAGAATGTAAAACAGCGCCCCCTTACCAGAAGTGGATAAGAACTCTTCCACCTAAGGGGAATAACTCCTGATACTTAACAATTTAGACAATTTGAATCGGTTGAAGCGTTAATGAGAAAGGAAGGATAGAGAGAGTGGGCGAAGAAAGAGGAATATTTTTTTTCTTTTTTACGTCATATTCCTTTTTTAAATCAATTCTCGAGATAAAAAATAGAAAGTACAAGAAAGATGAAAGAAAGAAAGCAGACTATACAGTGTTTATAACTAATGTATACACTTAATCTTTTTCACTTCCCAATATTGCATTTCGGATGATATTTTAAATTTTATTTCTAATGCGATGATCAATTATTTTTCTTTTGGATGTTTTAACAGGGATTAACTTGAAAAATCAATTGGAAACAAATTGTTTTATTACAGAAACAAACATTGCCAAATGCTGTCAGAAATTGTATAAACAACGTTACAGGTTTTGAACAATGTCTGTTTTCTTGTTATAAAATGCAAACACTTAAGAGAATTCCAAAAATAATTAGAGAAATTTGAGTAAATAAAGTCATTCACTCTTCCTATTTCATTCACCTTTTGATTCACCCCTATAACTTTCATTCACCCTTCGTTCACCCCTCTAGTTTTCTTCACCGCTTTAAGAAACACTGGTATAGTGGATTAAATTTTTTAAATACATTTTTTTTCTCTCCGTTTTTTCCATATCTTTTCTTTAATCTTTTCTTTAATCTTTTCTTTAATCTTTTCTTTAATCTTTTCTTTAATCTTTTCTTTAATCTTTTCTTTAATCTTTTCTTTAATCTTTTCTTTAATCTTTTCTTTAATCTTTTCTTTAATCTTTTCTTTAATCTTTTCTTTAATCTTTTCTTTAATCTTTCAAATTTGTCTCATAAAGACCTATTATTGTGACAAATTTGAACAAAATCCATGATGGTATTTTTGCTTAAAAAATTTGTTTGACATGGAATGAGCCAGTATTATTTTTTGACAGCTATACCCATTTGACCCCACAGCATATATTTTGATTTTTTAGAAAAACTATTAAGGGTAGCTTTATCAAACATGGGATGAATATACACCTATACCTTGCCTATCAAATCCTGGAAACCAAATTATTTTCTGCTAGAATGAAGTTTGTGAAGGCATAATTTTACAAATGTTTTATTTATTTTATAAAATAGCTCAAAAAGAGATTAAGATTTTTACAGTTGATACTACAATAGATAGAGCATTTATTAGGCTTTATTGCTGTGAAATCAGATTTGTAAAATAAGGGAGCTATAAATTAAAAAACAAATTATACCCATTTGACCCCACTCTACCTTACTGCAAATCTGTGAAAAATATACATTTTAATATATTATGTTCATCATATTATGCAAACACTTGTTCAGAGAATTCCCCAAATAATTAGTAGTGGGGTTGAAAATGCAAGGGACGTGAGCCCGCAGGAAAAAAGTAAGAATTTCTCTATAGTAGGGTTAAAAATCCATGTCCCTTGACCAACATGTCCGAACCAAGGTTTCTTGGTTTGAAATGATGCATTATGGGTATCTCAAACAATTTAAGCTCCTATAAACCTCAGCTTAGGGTCAGCAACTTTCTTTGTGGCCGTTGCCATAGCAACTAACTGCAAAAACTGGAAATCACCTGTAACTTCTGAAATAATGAACGAAAACTAGCAATTTTGGTATCAAAACATAAGTAAATGTTGTAAGGTTGGTATCATGACAGATATTAACAGATTAAAAATGCAAACAGAAGACGTATGCACACAGATCCTTTATTCATACAATGACCGCGGTCAACGACACCCACGTCTTCTCCAATCTCCTAATAACAATATGGCTGCTCATTCACCAGAACGTAAAACAATGCACCCTTACCAGAAGTTGATAATCACTCTCCTGCCTAGAGTGAATAACTCAAAATACTTAATTAACAGCAAATGTGGTCTGTGAATACAATGGTACCATAAAAAATTGGCAAAATGTTTTTTTCACATCCGCTAGACACGTTTCTGTGAGATATTGTACATGATCTTCATGCTGTAGTACAATTTGCCCCGCACTAAAGCATTTTTCAGCTATTTAGGAACAATTTTCAATATTTTTTTGACAGGTGCCATGGCAATAGTTCCTTAAACTGTACCTATGCTTATTTTTGATGGTACTATTATATTCAAAGACCATCATCAAATCTAAAATCGCCAAAGACCTAAACTAAAGTGTCAAAGTCAACATATGTGATATAGTAGAGTGCAGCAGGCATCGAGTGGCGTGCAGGCTACAGAGACGGACAGACGGACAAACAAACAGAACGACATACACATTCACATATACAGTGGTGGTAAAAAAGAAATCTAGAATTCAAAAAGGTAAAATTTTCAGTTCAAGTCAATTTTACCTGTTTGAACGGTTTATTTCTCAAAATCAGTCACGGAACCAAAAATATGTGAGGTGGAACGCAAGGGTTCTGCAGAACCCAGTTTGAGAAACCCTGACCTAGGGCACCTGGATTTTCCACATTTTTAATAGCCTTTTTCTATGGTGACCTAATTTCACTGGATTTTTTTCTTTTCAAAAACAGATTTCAGCACTTGGTTCTCTATAACGAGACAAAAATATTATCATAGTGCCGGCTGATAAAGGAAATGCTACGGTCATATTCTGTACTTCCCAACAGTACATACCTTCTTCGTAACTTTCTCACTAGATTTATTTGCAAAATGTATAAAAATAATCCGGGTTCGTTCTGGTCATATCATATTGCACTAATTTTCTCCCAAAGGGTCAGAGGGTCATCTAGTAGATAAATAAAACTATAGTAAATAGATGAAAATTTATATAATTGAATACTTAATGGAATAGTTTTGGGTATTTATAACATTGTTGAGTAATAAGTCGGTCAATCTGTTGGATTGTTTATTTAGTTGCTGCTTGGAATTCTTTGTACAAGTTCAAATTTAAAAAAATCAAATTAAAAAATTTGTGCATACTTGGGGACGGATCCAGGATTTTGAGTGGGTGGGTGGGGTTCAAATGGAAAATTTATTTTTAGAAATAATATGTGGAAAAGAAACTCTAACATCAATATTATTCAGGTTGATTTATGATTACTTGGGTTTTCTTATTTATAAAATTTCTTTATTTAAATATCTAAAAAAAAAAAAAAATCTAATTGTGCTGTGCCTGAGCAGAGGGGATCCGCGCCTGATACATATTTAATTAATTCTGTTAGATTAAAAAATATGTTGTCTCTAATATTGGCTTTGTGACTCTTTGTGAACATTGATGTCTAAAAAGAAAGAAAAGAAAGTTCAAAGTCTAATAATTATGAAAGGGGAAATATTAGATCAAAGGGGAGAGTAGAAAAAAAAAATGGATTATTGAATGTTTTGTTAGTTTGAAAAGGTTTTAAAAGCCGACAACACTGAATGCTTCTCGTTTTGTAATTTGGCAAACGTTGGCTTTATGGTGAATGGAGAAGCTTTTTAGTTGCTAGAGCATCAATTGCCGTCACAGTTGTCAATGACTGACATACCGAAATGTTAGTTACGTCCCTTGCTCAGAGCTGCCAATGTTTTTAGTTGCGTCTAGATGTTAGAAATAGCTATTTAGAAGATTTAATACAAAAAATGTACATTAAAGTCGCATCTAATTTATTAATATGTAATATATTTCCTAAATTTTAGATATATATCTGAGAATGAGAGATGTAAAGTTGAAAATAAATTTGGCAACACTACCCTTGCTAGATCTTCGCACAAGAAAAGAATTAGCGCATTTATGGTCTGATCTTTAATAAATTTGTTTTTGACGTAATATCTTTATTTAATTCATAGTAATAAAATAAATAATATTTTTAATAAAATAAATGTTGAAGATTTGTCATATTTAATTTATTGATAATTTGTAATTATTTCCTAGATAATATCTGGTAAATCTAGATGTTTTAAGATCTTCACACAAAAGAACTAGCGCATCTAAAATTTCATTGAAATATATTAAGGAATAACAAAGTTATCCAATTGAGAAAAAGGACACAACGACGACGACGACAGACACCCTTATCATTGATTTGATTTACATGGGGAAAAAGGTTTTTAGCATTCCCAGGCCCTAAAAATGGTGATGGTATGTTAGGTGGTAGGTACGGGATACTGGGGGTGTAGGAGAAAGAGGGAATGTGCTGCCTCTATAATGGCTCGCTGCAAAACAGATGAACGTTATTTTCGCTCTTCGCCTTTTTCTGTAAAAGCGAAAAATGTAGCGAAAAGCAAACTTTTGAAAAGTGATGATACCTGTATATAACGTAGCGGTGGGATCAGGACCAACCCAAGCCTTTCTGAGGCCCTAAGCAGAATTTGATTTCGGGGCTCCTCCATCGCATGGTGCCACAAACACTATTGACTCTTGGGGACCTCTGGTTGCCATGGAGCCCTAAGCAACTGCTTAGTTTGCTTATGCGTCGGCCTGGTTCTGAATGGGATGTGATAAATGAGAGAAAACATTAAATCAGTGTTTCCCAAACTTTTTCAGACTACCATAAAGTTGGTCAAAAATGATACATTGTGTTAAGTATTTTGAGTTATTCCCCTTGGGCAGGACAGTGCTTATCAACTTCTGGTAAGGGGGCGCTGTTTTACGTTCTGGTGAACGAGCAGCCATATTGGTTTTAGGAGATCAGAGAAGACACATGTGTATGTCGTTGACCACGGTCATTGTAAATGTATGAATAAACTGGTCTGTGTCAGTACATCCTCTGTTTGATTTTTAATCTGTTAATATCTGTCATTATACCAATGTTACAGATTGAAAATAAAATTTGTATTCTTGTCTTCCAATAACCCCAACCTCCACTTAGCTTTTGAGCTCCTCCCTACTTCTTCCAATGCCCCCAAGTGGCTTGTAGGGCTCACTTTGGGAATCACTGCATTAAATTCTTTCCTTCGCATAAATCCTTGCAAAGATGAAAAGAGAAAAAAAATGCAGCTTATTTTATTCTTTCAATTGTGGCTTTTTGATAAATGTTCTGAGTTTCTATCCTCATTTGAGAAGGATTTCCTTTGAATTTTGTCTTCTTCAGATGAACCTGCCAACATCTTTTCATCTATTCAAGTTTGAATAGAATTGTCAACAGGTCTGGTTAGTCACTCAATAGAAACCGTCATGTGACCAACATCTTTTGGCAGCAAAACTTGCTGGAGGTGATCAAAAAATAAATACTGTGAATCAATTAAAAATTGGAAAAAGGGGTAATCGATTAATAAGTTACTTTTCTTGTTCTCTTTTCGAAATTAAAAAAGAAATGTGCGTGAATGCTGCCTGATACAAACTAAGGGACCAATTTAGCATAAACTATTTTCAAAAACCAAAGTTTTTTTTATTAAAATTTTGGGCGGATTCAGGAATTCTTTCTTTTTTTTTTTTCAATTGAGAGAGATTTTTCAATTACTTTTTTTTTTTCTTACATATATTTAAATGTATTCCCTCATGTTTGTCCACAAAATATCTCCAAAAGTTCCCAATGAATTTCAATGAAATTGTTGGCAGTAGGCCAAGGGATAATTGATTAAATTTTGGGGCATATCCAGGAATTTAAAGTTTTTTATTTGAGTGAGATTTTTTCATGTATTAAGACATATATAGAAAATCGAAACTTACAGTTACCTCCCCATGCATTGTAGCTATATGTGAACTGATCTTCATTTAGTTTTTAGTTAGCGTACAGCATTGGCAGAGGTATGCGCTCTCTGAGTGCTTTCCCGTTATTGGTTGCATTTGTTGGAGAATCCGGTGTGTGTCATAACATAAACAAGTAAAGGTAGGCCCCGCAATAATAGGCAAGATGGGTGTGGTCCTGTTATGTGATAGGGGGGTGGGAAGTGAGAGAGAGAGGATTAAAGGCTGACAAGAACCAGGTATCTCGGGTAGAACTTGGGTATTTTCTGTTTTGTATTTTTGTTGTAATTGTAAACCAAAAAGTCTTGGAATGAAATAGAATTTCTTGTTGGGTAAGCTCTGCGGAATGTTGTGTTCATCAGTGAACATAGGAGAAAGTGTCAGCATTCTTTCGTTTTTTGTGTTCTCATAAGCAGGGGCATCGCTGCAGATTTGGGGGCCCAGGAGGCTTGGCCTCTCGAAGGCCCCCTCCCCTCTCCAACATTTAGTGCAGTGGTTCCCAACCTGGGGCCCGCGTAACCCTTAAGGGTCCACAAAGGTATTACTGGGGGTCCGTGGGCAGACGTTCAAAAAGCCTGGAGTCCATGAGCTTGTTGAATTGGCAGACCTTTCAAAAGCCTAGCTAGTGATTTGAGGGCCTGAGCAAGGGGGTTTGGCTCCTTGAGCCCCCCCCCCCCCAACATTTAGTGAGATTTGTTATTGTATATGATTAATAGAAATGTAGTAGGTGAACTACTATTCATAAAGCTTTTGGGGGCCGGGGTGTTGGCGGATTTAAAATTGACTCCCACGCCCTCCTCAGCTATGCCCCTGCTCATAACTTTTAACCATTGTCGAAATCAACTACGGATGCACAAAAGGGAACATTAAAGCCAAGTATTTTATTTAATTCAATAATAGAGTTGAATTGACAGTTCAGAAGGCCATGTATGAACAAATGAGATAAAGTGAGTGTATTTTGTTAGTATAGAATGTGTTAAGGTGTTTATTATTCTTATTGTAAACCATTTGTATTAATTTTTAACTACTACTTACCTTCATCTTAACTTTTAGTTGTTTTTTTTGTTTTTTTTAATTACAATTCAACTTTGTTTCACTAAAAAAGCTTTTATTTGTTTATTGTAAACCATTTTACACATGATTTTTTTTTTTAAAACTGTTAAAAATTAAGATGAGGGTAAATGGTTTACAATACTTGATTTAATAAAATGATCATCAAAAAAATATAGAAAATGTCAATTATTCCATTTGGACAACGGGTGAATTTGTACATTTTTAATTACATGAAGAAAATTACATCTGAATATCACTGTCCTGGTCACAAAAGCAAAGTTTGACGGAAATAATAGCCGTTTTCTATACTTTTTACACATAAGCAATCAGAAAATAACACTGACTACCCAGCAAAATAACAAAAATCGTGTTGCACAGTTTAATCAAGAATGGGATAACGAGGAAATTGATTGATAAACAAAACTCATTTTTCATCGTTATTTTTCAGGATTTCAAATGTCAGATTGTGTGTGTGTGTGTGTGTGTGTGTGTGTGGTGGGAGGGGGGGTTATTTTTGTTCCGTTTAAAACTTTTTTGGGTAATAAAATGAATCACATTGTAATGGAATTTTCCAATGTGTGTGTGTGTGTGTGTGTGTGTGTGTGTGTGTGTGTGTGAAAATATAAATGGTTGTGCCTCATGAATGTGTGTGTGTGTGTGTGTTTGGACAAAAGATAAAAATATACAAAATCAAAAAATATTGAAACAATGAAAGGTTCTCTACAAAAATCCAAAAATCTTTGGTCCAAATTCTCTTTTGAAGCTCTATGAGGATATTAAGATAAACTTTTCAAAATATATCGGATACTTTTTGCACTGGCTGTATATTCTTGCCTGAACAATCTTTAGTGCAGCTATTCTGTGTGTGTGTGTGTGTGTGTGTTAGAGAGGAAAAGTCTAGTAGTTGTTGTATGCAAGTATAATGTATATTTCTGACAGATCGTGAGAGATAGAGAAAGGCTTTTGTGTGAGAAAGACTACAGCCACTCCTCGATTAACGTTGTGGTTAGGTTCCTGAAAATCACGACTTTAACTGAAACAACGTTAAGTGAAACCGGTTTTACCATAAACACAATTATATATAAGTAGAAGTTATTTAATTTATTGTAGTGTTTGAATTTTGTGACTAACTTATGTAGAGTCAGAAAAATAACTTAATTCACAATTCCACCTACAATATTTTATATAACCGTATTAGAAACCATCAACCAACACTGTCAACAGTTTTTAAGTGATTCTGGCTGGCTCACATGTACAGACCATACTAATGGAGCCCCAGGGCTGAAAATATAAACATTTACTCCTTATGTCTGGAAATAGACTTATGATGTTTGAAAATTCATCCCCAAAATAGGATTTTATTTGGCGGTTCAATTTACAATGTAAGTTTATGCTAATTGGTCCCTTTGTGTCCGGCACCGTTCACGCTTGTTTTTTTTTAATTTGGAATTTTTTAGTGATCATCGCCGCAACAGAAGTAATTGATTCATTGATCACGTCTTTTCCCACTTTTTTGATTGATCACCCCCAACATGGCATCCTGCCAAAAGACGTTGGTCAGGTAACAGTTTCTATTGAGTGACTAACCAGACCTGTCTATTATATTCTACAATGGTCGATCTTCAGTTGAATCACTTTAACTTATGACTTCACCAAGTGCCTAAAACGGTTCCAGTAGGCCTCAAATAGGCTGTATATGTGAGCAAAATTCACATATGGTTACCCCTTTTGCAGAAAAAAAACAAGAAATTGTGGTGTTTGCGTTCGCTGTGATCCCGATAATAATGATCTGATTTTCATCTATTTCTATATAAAATTAATGGAAGGTTTTAAAGTAAATTATATACAACACCACAAGGCCACCTAGTAGTAATATATATTTCTGACAGATCGTGTGTGTGTGAGTAAGTGAGGTATAGTTTTTGTGTGAGAAAGAAGACTAGATGATTGCTTCTACGTTTCCAGTCAGAAGTATCGGCCGCCGCTAAGAGCTGACTCAACCGAGTGGATGGCGGCAAGTGGGGAAATCCGTGGTGATTTACATGCGTTATGACACTTTGGGATTGTGGCTCATCTTCTTCTTCTTAAAGGAAGGACTCACTTTGGAAGAAGGAGATAAACGATAAACTTGGGGTGTGTGTGATGGGTGGGCGTGCATGCTTGGTCACTTAATAGCATAAAATCCCCCTCCCCCCTCCCATAAACACAAAGATTCAGAGAAATACACGTGCAGCAAGATAAGCCCTTACAGATAGAAACCTGCCCTGTGCATGTCAAGGTATTATTTTCTTCTTTTTTTTTTATCTTAGTTTCGATTAGGAAGAAGAAAAAGTTGATAGATTTGTATTTTGAGTATAATCTTATTAGATCCTGTGTGTGGGAGTGTCCTGTGCTTTCTGGACACCCCCCCTGCTGCCATCCTCTCTCAGCCCCCTAGAATCTGTC
>VCCN01003888.1:4806040-4819361 GCA_006491835.1 Architeuthis dux
CCCCCCCAGGAGAGCCACATGTAAGTCTCTCTTATGAAGTCAACTGCTGCACAGGTTAGGTCAGAAGATGTTCATCACCAACATCAAGGGTCAGCAAATGCTTTTGGAGTCAGGCCAGATTAGAATTGTTTTTATGTCTTGTGGGGCCAACGGGAATAAAGACTGAAACAATGATCATACAAGGTTATGGAAACGACTTTCTTCTTTTTGCTTCTGTTTTTTATTTCATTATAGGAATATATATACCTACATAAACTTCCATGTACTATCAATCAATGAGGACTATGAAATTCTTTTTGGGGAGACCAAATATTGTTTAATTGTGGTTCACGTTTTGTGTATATTGATCGAATAGCAGGAATACATAGTGTTAAAATATTTTTAGCTATAAAACATTGATTTGTTTGAGGCCATTGCCAAAAGGAGACTTTTGCTCTATTTTTCAATATTGAATTTTATTTCTCAATAAACCAAAGATAGATAAGGAAAACAAACGACTTTTGTATGCAACATCACATATCCAATGAAATGACCGGATGAAATGGGGCCGGATTTGGTCTGCTGGTTGTAATTTGTCGACCCCTCACCTACATGATCTGCTTTAAGGTTTTTCCCTTTTATCTTCTATTGGGTCTTGGTATTCTAATTAAGGAATTATTTAGATGAACACAGTGTATGAAGAATACTGCTTCATTTTTATTTTCTTTGGTACTGTTGGGTACTGATGTTGAATAAATTTTAAAACTGTGATTCTGTGATGGTGGTGCCTTTTGGGGAGAGAACTGATTACTTCTCCCCAGCAGGGGAGACTAATCAGTTTTATTTTATCACAGGTGGGAATGTTACTCTTCTCTCCGCAGTTCTGTCTATTTAAAAGGCCCAAATATTTGCTTTCAAAACCCGCATTACTTTCTCAAATGATGGAAACCACATGTGCAATACATTTGCTCACCAATGAATTCACTCGACTAATAACTCTATCTTATTTCAGCTGTTCTGATTTTGAATCAGGGTTGCCAGATAATTGGAGACATTTCTGGCCAAAAAACATGCAAAAAATGGCCAAATGCCAAACTTGTTTATAAAAGCAATTATTTTATTATTTATTTTTATTAGATGAGGTATCATAAATCAATAGTATTAATCTTTTATTTTTATATTTTCTTATACTATTTACCTTCATCTTAATTTTTCAGTTACTTTTTTTATTGCAATTTTACAATGACCATTTTGGATAAATTACGATAAACAATCAACTGAAAAGTAAAGATGAAGGTGAATAGTAATACAAAAAAAGGAATATTGGTTCTTTATAAAACATTGCAATACTGAAGTAGACACCAAAAATAAGAATTTATTAAAAATACTACTGCAACAAATTTGGATATAAAATGGCAACCCCGTTTTGAATCTTTGTTCCTATTTCTCATACAAAATTTGTCCCAGTGGATTAAAACATTTAGCACTCAGCCTTCTTTTTCAAGGGCATCAAGATTCTGTGCATTTAGCAACTTTGATAGCCTGTAATGTGTGTCTGTTGATGTACAACTGAAATTGACCTGACAACACAACTGCAAAATTATCTATCGTTTGGTGATCAGAGTCGCATGCAGTGGCTGAACAAACTTCTTGTTCGTTGAACGAGGTTGACTACAGATTGCTAAAGGTTAAATGAAGACAACACTTGACCTATTTTATCAGTCAGAATGATCATCCAATTTGGTTCTCATCATATTAATTGAAGACCATGAAGGAGATGATGATCTATAATTTTGACTGATGTTGTAAATCGGTCTGGTTATCACTCAATAGAAACTGTCATGTGACGAAAGTATTTTGGCAACATGCATTGCTGGGGGTGTTCAATTGTAAAACAGGTGATCAATTGGCGCTCGTTACCTTTATTGGACCCAAGTTTGTCTTGTTCCAAAAGGCCACAATATTTATTACTAATTCTTTCACAGATATAAACAATGTAATTTTTTTCAAAGTAACAACAATATAATTTATGTATCAACTTCTGTTTTTCTTTCATGAATTTGTAGAATAATGCTGGTTGTACATGTTCTGCCGACATGAAATGTCTCGTTCTTGGGCTGCACATTTACATACTGGAGAAAGTGCTCTCCCACATTACTGGATAGAAAGACGACAGAATTCATTATTTTCAGTTGAAAATATAGGTTCGTTTATTCCCGTTGATAGCTTCGATTTTGGGCCGGTTTGTGGATCACAAAGATGCATTGAATTCTGTTTTGGTTAAAATTCTAACGACTCTCTCCCTGAAGGGAGAAGCTCTTGACCCGTTCATGCTGTCTGTCCAACTGATTAACACCTGCCCAATTTGAATCAACGTCCTAAAGAACCCGGAAAAGATGATTGGTCAGACATATTCCCTTTGTTTCCCTTGGTTGGCCATTTGACCTATTTTCTAGCCCTGGGAACATGATATGGCGTTTTGGTCACATACCAATACTATCTCCCCAAAACGTACGAACACACGACTTGAATGTATTTCATTACAAATTTTCCACACACTTGTTCACAAAAACGGTGAGCGAGTGTGCATAAATTTACAATTAGGACTACCTTCCCTACATTGAGCCCTTTCTTTTTTAGACAAAATAAATATGTAGTTTTAATTTAATTAAAACAATCGGCATCACCCAGTGTAGCAGAAAAAGTGATCATTGGAAGTTTCTTCTCTTGCCTTTTGTTGGGCAGCGATCACTAAAAAGTCTGAATTTTCTAAAAAAAAAACAAGCATGAAGGCTGCCGGACACAAACTAAGGGACCAATTTAGCATAAACTTAAATTGTAAATTGAAACCCTTCCCACTAAAAACTTATTTTGGGGGGAATTTTCCCCCCCAAAATAATTCAACACAAACAGATCGACAAAAATTAATTTATTATTACTCCAGTCTATGGGTCTTTACAAATATGCCAGGTCCATGTAGGAGGCCATATGTCCACTGTTGAGAAGACCATTTTTAACTCCTGCATGTTACACTGTGCAAATCTTTTTTTTTTACTATTTTTCTTTTTTTCTTTCTTTTTTTTTTTGTTCCTAGGTAATAAGTGTTATTTTCTAAATGATTGTCTAAAAAGTATAGAAAACATCAATTATTCCCTTCATATTTTGCTTTTGCGACCAAGACAGTGATAATTGGACAACAGATAAATTTGCACATTTTTCATCACAATAAGTAAGAAAAACAATATGAATATGATACATATGAATATCGCTATCCTGGCCACAAAAATCACATTGCACTGTGTTATTCAGTTATTGTTTGTAGATAACCCAGTGCAGCTTGATTTTTGTTTCTGGGAAGTGATTCTAATTGCTTATGTGTAAAAAGTATAGAAAACAGCAATTATTCCCTCCAAACTTTGCCTTTGTTGACAGGACAGTGGTATTCATATATAATTGTTTTTCTTACTTTATAATCATGTGTTATCCATACTGAGTTATGGAGTCCTGAAACTATTGTCATAAAAATAGTAATCATTTTAAAAACTTGATAATTGAAACGAACCAAATAACTTGATGATTGAAACGAACCAAATCACTTGATGATGTAATTGTTAAAAACTTTTTTTGGTGTGCCACGACAGTTTTGAAATAGAGTGCAGTTTCCCCAAATCACTTGAACGCTGAAGAGGTGGTGTTGGTGGGTAGGTGGAATGTTTTGATTGCATGACGTTTTCCGTAATTAATGGTTGTCTTAAACGTCTAAATTTAAATAAAGGAAGACTTTTTTTAAAATTGGTTGTTACGCAAAGTGCAGCGGTTGACGACTGATAGGAAAGACAATGTTTTTCTTTGTTTTTTTTTTTAGAGAAGGTAGTAATTTAAATCGGGGCCTGATATTTTTTGTTGAAGGAACAAACAGAAAAGCATGACGAAAGCATATAATAGAAATACTATAATATGAAAAAAAATATATATTTACTATTTTCAGGATGAATTAGAACTTTGTTAAAAAGCCTTCACCAAGGCATTAAGTAAATTGTATGATGCTGTCATTGCTGATTAAATGATTACTGTATTTCCCGGCTGATAAGATGCTACAAGTGGTAAGATGCTGCCTATAATTAGCTAGGTATTTTTCTAATTTAGCATAAACTTACATTGTGACATGCCCCCCCCCCAAAAAAAAAAAAAAAAATCTGGGGGGAATATAAAAAATCGTTTTTTATCTAGACATAAGGAGTAAATGGCAGGCAGGACCACTTGAAAACTGAAGAAACCTACATTGACAGTTTTGGTTGACAGTTTCTAATATAGTAAAATCTTAGAGATTTCTATAGTAAATAATCCATCAGAACCCAGACCCATTTCTACTTGAAGGAACATTATGTGGGATTCTGGATAGGCAAATTAAGTCACAGGACTGCCCCAGGATGTTCAGTAGATGTCACTTAGTACAGTTCATGAGTTAAAATCAAGGATAAAATATAATATTATATAAGAGACTGTGCAGATCAATTAAATTGTATGTGACCCCGGTGTCGCAGTGGGTTCTTATGGGTTTTAAGCCCACTGATTCATGCGAAGAAAAAACACATGGAAGTGTTCAGATGAACTACATTCCCAAGTCCCTCCTGTCCAGGGATTTTCAGTCAAAACTCGAATTGCTAGCAAAGCCCATCCACACTTTTCGGATATTCCAAGAACTCACCACAAGATCCATACAAATAGCTTCTTCCCAACAACAGTTGCTATGTGCAATAAACTCCCTTGTCAATGTTTTCCTGATGAATACAATCTCAAACTTTTTTTCATCTAAGCGTCTTGAAGGTTGTCATATGTTGAGACGAAATGATTTAAAACCCGGAAGACGCTCAGAAAACAGTATAAATAAAAATGTTCGTAAAAGTTCTGAGGGTCTTCCAGAAGAGCCTGGAAGAACCCCTGGATACGCCCCTGACATGGTTTTCTAAAACCACATAGAGCACAATTGTGATTGCATGGATTGCAGCCCACATGATCGTTGTTAAGTAGGCTTAAATAAATTCCCTTCTAAATGTTCTTATGGGTTAAGTATCCAAATAAAATGAGATTGGTATGTGACAAAGATTGAAACTACAATGATGTTTCAATAGAAAATTTAAATATTCACTTCAATTAAAATTTTAAATAAGCTAGAAAAAGCATTAATATCATTAAGGAAATGTTATGTATCGCCAAACTGAAAGATATTGCGATATACTGATGCACTGGTGAAACTTTGCACCTCTACCATATATAATTTGAGCTAAATTAGAAGAGTCCAATTTTGGCCAGTTTGATGTCAAAAGGTTAAAGGATTGTCGTGCTGTGTTTCTGTGATGGTTTATTAAAAACCGACAATAGAAGTAGACTTTCCGCATTTCAGTAGGTCAAGGGCCACTACGTCTGCAGAGTAGTTTTATCAAAACAAGTTTCACAAGGCAATAAATCTCTGGAGTGTCCTATTTCTTAACAACAAGTCCATAAGGTTGTGGTGACCGTGTCTGAAGGTCATAGAATTGGTTGGTATAGTGACATTTTAGAAGAGAAGGAAACAAAATATCTAGACAGATTAGCCGGAAGGACAATTTGCTGTTTTTCCAGTCTTGATTTTCTTGCTACGATCAATTTAATCGTGATATTCCTTGAATTGAAAAGATGTTTAATTCATATTTAAAAAATTCAAATCTTAAATCAAGGGAATAACCTCTGATCAAAGTTACTTCCTTGCACCTTTAGCAGGGCACCAGACTAACTTTTTTCACTATCGTCCCGGAACTGTCCCAAAAAACAATTTGAACTGTCCTGAAGGAAATGTTCCTCGTTAGTAGCATAATAAAAACACCATTAAAATGTGGAGGAATTAAATAATTGTCAAACTCCAGTCCAAACCTGGAGTTGATTTTGATTTTCTACCGTAACAAAATGACAAGAACAATCCTCACCAAATTTTTGAAAAAAAAATATCTTCCCCGGATGCCTCCAGGACGGAAGTGATTTTTAAAAAAAAGAAAAATCACTTCCATCCTGGATGTGTCCTAGTGAAAATATTTGTTCGTCTCGAACACATTTTTACCATCCCTGGGACAACGTTAATTTCAAGCGCTGACTTTTAGGTAAATTTTTATTATTATTTCTATTTAATTCACAAAACAGTTTGATTCTTTGAAATTCTATTCATTGAATAGTTTTTCTGTGTTTAGGAGCGGTTTAAAGTGATTCATAAATCTAAGAGTTAATTCTGATGATTTAGAATGTATGCTATTTGTATTTGTGCATCTGACATCAAAGGTAACTACAACCAAATTGGGTTTGTAGTTCATAAATTCACTAAATAGGAAATGTAAAAAAAATGTCTCTGCTTTTACAAAGACCTAGCTGAATACTTGTCCTATGGACAGGATATTTGGCTAGTATATATAATGAACTGATCCCCCCCCTTCTTCACCTATTTGTTTCTCTCTCTGTAACAAAGGACTCTTCCACTAAAAGGCAAGAATTGTACTGATGAAAATATCTCCTAACTACTATTTGAAAGAATGGACTCACCTATTTAATTTTGGTTACATATCCTTACGTTAGGTCCATTAGTAATAGGATATAGAAAGCAAACATTAAAAGGGAGATAATTGAGAAAACATCAGTTATCAACAGCAGTTTTGGTTACATATCCTTACCTTAAGTCCATTAGTAATGGTAATATTGTACCAGGAAAGGGCCAAGTAAAATCTACAAATCATTTCCAAAGGTGCCAAAATCATGTGGATCCTTTTTGTTTTTCAGAAAACCCTCCTTTTGACTGGCATTTTCCTCACAGACTCTAAAGAACTTCTTCCTTTGATGTTTTCTGTTAATATTTTTCAAGTTTATTTATTTTTCTGTATTTTTAGATGTGCTAGCATGAACTGACATACCAAAATGTTTGTTACAACCCTTGCCAATTTAGATGTTGCTGAGTTATGTCCCTTGTTCAGAGTTGCCAATATAGATGTTTTTGGTTATGTCAGAAATTGCTATTTAAATTTTTAATAAAATAAGTAATGTTTATATATATATGTATATGTGTGTGATTGAGCAGAAAATTGCTAAAAACGGTTTGTTTATTCAAATGTTTATAGTATCTTTACTTGTGGGCAGATTGTTGTGACAATTGGCAGTATTGCAAGAAAGACTTGTGCGTTTTAGGATTTTTGGACATGTTTGTTTACGTGCAGCTTCATGCTCTTTAGGACTTCAAGAGTTAATAAATTAATTAATATGTTAATAAAATAAGTGTTGAAGATTAAAGTCACGTTTAATTTATTAATACTATGGGATATATTTCCTAGTTTTTAGATATAATATCTTGAGAATCTTGCTAGATCTTCACAAAGAAAATATAGTCTGACTTTTAAGTTTGTTTTTTTTTTTTGATTTTTAAAAAAAATCCTGTAACCCAGTGCAGGGTCATTGGGGCACCACAGATGATTTCATCACGGGTGTGTCAAGGGTGAAATAACCTGACAGAGTGCATCCCACTTCAGGCTGGTTTTGGAATTGGAGTTGTCCGTCCCTTTGGTTGCCAACTATAGCTAGAGAATCCAGTCTGCCCTACCATGGTGGGGGAGGGGAGAAGAGATGGAATCATGTCTTTCCCGAGGGTATTAGTGCTAAGGGAACACACACTCTCAGTCAGAGTTTGAACTCTGCCCACCGATTTTATTCTCTGTGGTATTCTCTGTGGTGTTAACCGGTTGACAACTCTACATTTCCTTATCAGTCTGCTTGTAAAATCTACTGCCCCTTTGCTTTCCAACGTCCCCCTACCACCCCTTACCTTCCAGCGACCCCCTACTGCCCCCTTGCTTTCCAATGTCCCCCTACCACCCCTTGCCTTCCAACGGCCCTACCAGGTCCTTGACTTCCAACATCTCTCTACCCCGCTGATCGCCCTTCCATCGCCCCTAAGGGGTTGTAGCGCCCACTTTGGGAATCACTGAATTAGATAAACTTGTAGCTACTGACTTTTTTTTATAGAAGTTCCCTATTGGCCACTTTGTAGCAAAGGTGGTTTTTTGGGAAGGAAGCACTGACTCTCAGACAAAATGTCAGTTGTGGAATTTGTAAACCAATCTTCTGCTTAATTAGTCGTACTGGTATGAAAGGAATTTCACCCTCGAGTTATTTCGCTTTCTGCTGGAACTAATAAAGACAACAAGGTTATTTTATGGTGACCTTGTAAAGGTTTTTTACGATCTGCCGAGCAGTCTTTCTCAGTTTTAGCTGAAATAAGAACATTTAAAATTGAATTTTCTTTTAGGAAACAAGAAAAAGAACAGACTATGTTCAAAACTTGCGATGTTGTTTATACAATTTTTGACAGCGTTTGGCTACATTTGTCAACATTTCTTTCTGTAATACAACTATTTGTTTCCAATTGATTTTTCCAGTTAATCCCCGTTGAAACGTTCGAAACAAAAATAAATAATAATTGCATCAAATATAAAATTAAAAATATTGTTCGAAATGAAATTCAATTCATTGGAAAATGAAAAAGTTATAAATATGAAGAGTATACATTAGTTACAAACACTGTATAGTCTGCTTTAAAAAAGGAATATGAGATAGTGTGACGTGAAAAAGAAAAATATTCCTCTTTCTTCGGCTGCTCTCTCTTTCCCTCCTTTCTTATGAATGCTTTGAACCTTTTCCTGTTCAATTTTCAGTTGTCATATCTAATTTCCTTTTCTTTTACTTTTCAGGTAAGTAAAACAAGAATTTCTATTAATGTAGAAAAGCAAATGCCAGAGACATCATAAGGTACGTTCAAGAAATTTACAGTTGTTATATTAATCGGTGTCAAGTGTTTACCTCACACGAATACAGGCCTCCCTTGCTATAATGCGGTTCATTATAGCGCAGTTTGTATTATAACGCAGCTCCGTGGGGGACCCCACAATATTAATTTAGCTCCAAAATATTTCGATTATTATCGCGGCTCAGTTGGCTTTTTTGGACCCCAACTCCCACGTTATGGCACCTGTAGTAGGTATACAACATTCCCTCTCACCAGGGCTTGAAACTAACGTTGTCCTGGGGATGGTAAAAATGTGTTTGGGACGAACAAATATCTTCCCTGGGACGCTTAAAAAAATCTTTTAAATAAAAATTTAACAAATTTTTAAAAAATAAATCACTTCTGTCCCGGAGGCATCCATGGAAGATATTTTCTTTTTTTTAAAAATTTGGTGAGGTTTGTTCTTGTCAGTTTGTTGTTTTTGTTACGGTAGAAAAACAAAGTCAACTCCAGGTTTGGACTGGAGTTTGACAATTATTTATTTCCTCAACATTTTAATGGTGTTTTTATTATGCTACTAACAACTATAGATGATAATAACAAAGTAAAGAAACATTTTGATTTTGGTACTGTTTACATTTCCTTTGATGGTTAAAATTGTTTTTTGGGGCAGTTTACATTTCCTCCAGGACAGTTCTGGGACAGTAGTGAGCCCTACCCCCACCTACCCCCCATTTCAGAAGCTGATTACGAATCGGTGGTCAGTATAATACTAAAACATGTTAAATATTTCTATTCTGTTTGCGATTGTAGTATACAAACTTTGAATTCCCTATTTCTTTCTCTTCTAACTAAGAATTATCTTGTTAGTCATTATTTTAATCTGTTATGGTGTGTGGGTGTGTTATCTTGGGGAAGGTCTATGTCCAACAACGGATGTTAAAAAGGCTGATGATGAAGGTGTGTGTTATCTTATGCAACAAGTCATAGAACTTTATTTAGACAAACAGTCAAGGAGTAGCAGAATGGCATTTAAAGAAGAAAAAAAAAGGTTTGTACCATTCTAGTGGTATTGGGAGAGGCAGTGTTCTTATGTTAATTCTTTGCATTGCTGAGGAATGGGGTCATGCATAGTTGAGGGGGGGGGAGACCAGATATGGCATTAAGAGTTGTCTTGCTACCTATTTTAAACTTTTTTTTTTTTTTTACTCAATCTGTCCAATTAGATAATGGATATAATAATAGTTTTTTGTTTTTAAGGTTAATTTATGATTACTTGGGAATATTTGGGGCTTTTTTTTTTCATTTATGAAATTTCTTTTATCTAGATATTTTTTTAAAGATTTTAATCGTGCTTAGCCTGAGCTGTAGGGGGGGTGCTGTTGAACAAATTTTAATTTTTTTCAATCATTTCTAATTATGATACCCTTCTTTAGAATCAGGGATATTTGGTAAGTTGATTAAATGATCGTTTCCCAAAGTGCAGAATGTGCTGGTTTATTGGAATCCAAACCATCATCTTTTCATAGGTTTATGTATGTAGGGTCAAGGATTACCCATAAATAAATAAATGTTCCTCCTCCACCACCAACATTAGATACATTTATCTTTTTATTTACAAATACAGAAGAACTTGGAGGGAATTTCATGTTCCGTACTCTATTTTCTCTCTCTCTCTCTCTCTCTGGTATGAAGACTCCTTCTGTTCTGCATCGTTAGTGGAAGTTAATTTCTTTGACCTTTGTTTACATGGTTGATGAAGCAGCAAATGAGCAGGGCTGGGCAGAGCTGGTAATAGGCCCAGGCCAGATGGGAAATGTAGATCCCCCATTACAAACTGCTTATTAAGTATTTTTGTAATCAGTGCTAAATACATATGATTAATGTATGGGTCTGTACATGTGTACTTGTAGTGTAATATGATGTACTCAAAAGTAACAGAACAGAAGAAAAGAACTGGAACGATTTATAAAAAAGGTAATCTTGCTACGCCTCTGGAGTAGACCCCAGGGCTCCAGACTAACTTTTTTCACTACCGTCCTGGAACCGTCCCAAAAAACAATTTTAACCATCACAAAGAAAATGTAAACAGTACCAAAATCAAAATGTTGTTTCTTTACTTTGTTATTATCATCTATAGTTGTTAGTTGTTAGTAGCATAATAAAAACACCATTAAAATGTTGAGGAAATAAATCATTGTCAGACTCCCGTCCAAACAAAAACAACAAAATGACAAGAACAATGCTCACCAAATTTTTTAAAAAAGAATGATAGCTTCCCCAGACACCTGCCTTTTTTTTTTCTTTTTTTTTTTTAAATCACTTTCGTCCCAAACGTCCCGGGGAAGATATTTGTTTGTCCCGAACTCATTTTTACCATCCCCAGAACAACATTAATTTTGAGCCCCTTCTTTGCTTTGTAATTGAGGTCATTTCTCATTAAACTCAACAAGATATGAATATTTAAACCTGCCTGAAAGTCAATCCATGGATGCACGTGTTCTCTCTTGCATTTTCAGACATCAGGAAATGAGAGGTAGTGATTGTCTCTTGGTATGTCAGCCTGTCAGTGATGGTCATCACTACTAGCAGGGGTGTATATAATTGACCCACCTTTGATTCTTCCCTACCCCTCATATTTTATTTCATTTTCTTGTCTTGTTGAAATATACTTTTGGCACCCTTGAAAGGAGTTTGGATATACTCATACTGTAACAGCTAATTAACTTTCAAATGGCTCTTCGAACGATTGAACTCCTTCTTGTTATTTGTGTTGTAAACACGACAATCCATTCTTTGGCCTTCTTCAGGTGTAAAATCTGTGTGTGATGTGTTAAACAGAAGTTATGTTTAAAGGGGATAATATGGCCTGGGTGTTTCTGTGTCTTTGTCTTGTCGGGTTTAGGTCTGTTGAGAAGTGGAGTTCAATCGTCCGAAGAACCAATTGAATATTAATGACCCTTTGCAAAACTATAGAAAATATCAGCTAATTAACTATTTAAACAGTATAGCTAGTTCAAGCCTAGAGGTTCACTCTTAACCCTGATCCCCCCCCCCAATTATATCCTTTTCACTCTTCCCCTTTCCTCTTAGCCTTCTCTCCTTTCTTTAGATTTTCTTCCCCTTTAATTTTGCCTTTGATTTCCGTCCACCCCCTTCATACACCCCTGGCAACTAGAGATGGAAGGGATGGAGTGTTTTTATGGCCATTTGAAGAAGATATCTCAAAGGAATAAACGAGAAGCTTTTAGTATTTTCTTCTTTTTTTTTTAACCCCAACAAAATTTTTAATGAGAAATAAAAACAAATCACTGCAAAACATATTTTTATTTTTTGGTTCATAAAGCAATTTATGACAGTATGCAGAAGTAGTGGGTGTGGTGCCAATCAATGGCTTCACCCACAAAAGACTTTGTACGAAGCTTCATTCCGCAGGAAATTAAAGAATGCTATCTTCAATTGGGTCTCTACACTAAACACCCCAGTTTGATCGATGTTCTTTAGGCAGGCCCTTTATCACTTTTTAATTTCTTCATTTTTTATTGATCATTAGAACTCAATAGAAACCGTCATATGACCAACATGTTTTGGCTGCATACCTTGTTGGGAGTGATCAATGAATAAGTTACTTCTCTTGCCTTTTGTTGGGCAGTGACCATTAAAAAGTTTGGATTTTCAAAAAACAAGTGTGAAGGGACCAATTTAGGATAAACTGACATTGTAAATTGAATCCCCATTAAAAATTTATTTTGGGGGAAATTTTTTTTTTTTTTTCTATATGTATGCATGACACATATATACATAGCCAGCCAGCATCACTTACAAAATGAAGAAACCTATGTTGACGGTTTCTAATTGTGGTTACTCATCTTTATACTTTGGTCCGGTCATGGGCAAGAGGCATTGATTGTGTTCGGGAAGCCTTCCAGTTTGATTACTTCCATTTCTCTTCCATCTTGAAGGATCAGCAATCCAATCTCTCCAAAGATGTTTATGGCCTCTTCCTCTGCGAACAATGGGAAACAATATATCGAGTCTAACAACAACATAGCCGAGCTTGTTTAATTCCTTCAACAAGTCTGGTGCCCTGTCAGCTGGGGCCTAGAATATACTGACTGCATCCCCAAACAGGGGCCACCTGTTTTCCCACCAAAGTCGCAAGACTCTATTTAAAAAAAGAAATAACTGTTCACAAAAGTCGCAAGACTCTATTTTTGTGAAATTGTAAACTGATTTTGGCATTAAATGACTACCACATTACATTGTAAATATCTGTACACTTCGTCCTAGGCATGCGCCCTGGAGGGGACACTGCAGTGTTGTTCCAGTGTCTGTAGAGACAGATCATTACAACCTATTATTAGAACAGGGTTTCGGCTGGGCCTTTTTCCCCAACTCTTGATAACAATCCACTTGGGACTATTTTCTTTGTTCTGATCCGTCTTTGAAGGAATCTGCAATTGCAATCCTCTTCTGGGATTTATAAACTACATTAGGATTTTATTTTTCCTGTCTGAGTCTTCCCCTTCTCATTCCTCCTCCTCCTCC
>VCCN01003888.1:4833072-4845632 GCA_006491835.1 Architeuthis dux
ACATGGCATACTGCCAAAAGACGTTGGTCATCTGCCGGTTCCTCTTGGGTGACTAACCAGGATGTGTCTCATATAATTACTGTTTTATTTTCCCTTTAAGTATCCCATAAATGTCAAGAACCGTCTCGGTATCCATGGAGACCATTTCTGCAATTATTCTGATGCTGAGTCATTGATAATTTCAAATGATTTGTTGGATTTTTAAAAAAAAACATTTTCGCTGGTTCTTGACTTGCATGGGCCTCCACAACGTTCATTGGTGTCCACGGCATTCATCATCT
The DNA here is from genome assembly GCA_006491835.1 of Architeuthis dux. Classification (NCBI taxonomy): domain Eukaryota; kingdom Metazoa; phylum Mollusca; class Cephalopoda; order Oegopsida; family Architeuthidae; genus Architeuthis; species Architeuthis dux. Next base: position 4,833,354 of record VCCN01003888.1, read on the forward strand.
TTATCATCCTTTTGACCTTCACAAAATCTCTAGTGCAACTCGAACACACATGTATGTACGTGAAATGCATTCTTTCAGTTAGCATACAAAAAGATTCAGTAACTGTTTTGTTCAATTTCACCAAAGATTTTAAATTGATGTGTTTTTTTGGTTGTTTTTTTTTGGTTTTTACTGACCACTTCAATGAGACATCAGAAAAACCTGTGTACTTCAAGTGATGCGTAAAAGCGGACAGACGATGTGAGCAGATTGAAACTTTCAGAGGTGGTTTATGTTTTGCACATTGGTTAACTCTTAAATTCATATAAATAATTTGAATGTTATCATAAAGGGGAATAACTACTCTATTAAAGTTACCCCATTCCCACCTTTTTAAGTAAATTTTTTAATTGTTTTTTTCCATTCTATTCACAGAAGAGTTCCATTATTTTTTAAGAAGACAGGGCTCAAAATTAACGTTGTCCTGGGGACGGTAAATATGTGTTCGGGATGAACAAATATCTTCTCTGGGACGGAAGTGATAAAAAATAATTTTTATTAAAGAATCACTTCCGTCCCAGAGGTATCCCAGGGAAGATATTTGTTCGTCCCGGACACATTTTTACCGTCGACAGGACAACGTTACTTTCGAGCCCTGTCGTCTGTGAACAGAATAAAAAAATAATGAAACTCTTCTGTGAATAGAATGAGACAAAAAAAATTTAAAATTTACCTAAACAGGTGGGAAAGGGGTAAATTTAATCAGTAGTTATGATAACATTCAAATTATCTATATGAATTTAAGAGTTAACCAATGTGTGAATATAAACCACCTCTGAAAGTTTCAATCTGTTCGCTTTTACGCATCACTTGAAGTAGATGGTGAGGATTGTTTTTTGGGATGGTAGTGAATAAAGTTAGTCTGGAGCCCTGACAGAAGAGTTCCACTTTCAATTAGGAGCATTATAAAGTGGTTCATAAAGCAAGAGTTAATGTATCCCATGTGATGTGTGCGTTGTGGTTAAAGTTACATAAGCCCAGTTATTTAACACTTAAATTCATGAACCGCTCCTAAACGTGAATAGAGTTTTTAAAAAATGGAACTTTTTTGTGAATTGAATGGGGAAAAAATGAAAAAAATTGCCTAAAAGTGCAAGAGGAATAGTTGTGATCAGAAATTATTCCACTTGATTTAAAATTTAATTTTTTTATGTGAATTTAAGAATTAATAGCCACACCTTGTATACCTAAGGTTTTGATGTTTGCTGTGCGCTGATGTCCTTACATTACTAATCTCTACGTATCTCCTGTATAGAGAAACCATGATTATCTGAACAAGATGGACGGAGGAGTATTTCATTCAGATAACTGATCTGATCATAAAAAGGAAGCCGTACTGAATACAATTACGGGACCTTGATATCTTGTTTGGATGATTGATGTGGAATTAGAAACTGTCAACTAAAACTGTCCACTGGTTAACATAGGTTTCTTCAGTTTTTAAGTGGTTCTGGCTATCTATCTATCTATGTATGTAGCTCATGTATAGGCCACACCAATGAAGCTGAAGGCTGAAAATCTAAACATTTACTCATGTCTAGAAAAAATGTTTTGCTTTTTGTAAATTCTGACTTTTTAGTGATCACTGCCCAACAATAGATGTGAAAAGTAATTTATTCATCGATCAACCCTTTTTTTCCCCAATTCTTTAATTGATCACCCCACAACACGGCTTTCTGCCAAAGGACATTGGTCATCTGACGGTTCCTGTTGGTTGACTAACCTTTTCGGATAATCAAGGTTTTTTTTTTTTTGTCCTTGTTTTGATGATCAATTAAAGGCAAGGTACACAATGATGTCTTTGAATGCCAACTGATTGCATATTGGTTAACTCTTTAATTCATATAAACAAATTTGGATGTTATTATAAAGGGAAATAACTACCTTTTAGGTAATTTTAAAAAAAATTTCTTTTTACTTTGGGATATTTACCTATCCCAAAACCCAATGCAGGGTCGTTGGGGCACCATAGATGATTTTTAATTTCGTCAAGGGCAATATAGGCTCTGCCAGACTATCCCTCTTCAGGCTGGTTTGAATCAGTTGTCCGTCTCCTAGACTGGTTGCCAACCATAGCTAGACAGCCTAGTCTTCCCTACTATTTACCCATAGCTGGGGGGGGGGAGAAGAGATGGATTCATGCTTTTCCCAACGGCATTAGTGCATAGTGAACACAAACTTTGTCAGAGTTTGAACTCATCTTACCGATTCCATTCATGGTGTTGTTAACAGCTTGGCCACTCCACACCTCTTTTCTTTATATGCAGCCATTTTGTACAAGAATGTAAACTTAGTGATGAACCGATGAAGTTCAACACTAGGTGGACGGCGTGGTTCGTGATGTGCCAGTTAGATGTCGCTGCCTATCATTGAGCATTGAAATACAATTGCCTGTAATTATTAATATTTATGAATATCCCGCCGTGCCCCTGGGAGCTAACCACAGTGCCCCGCGGCATACACTTTGGGAAACACTGGCTTGTGTGATAGGATTTGTTCTGAAAAGATTAATTTGATCTGAAAGCAAAGGAGATTTCAAGAAGGCTGATCCATTCATTGCCAAAAGAAATCTCTCTCTGTCTACCCTCATTCCCTCTCTCTATCTACCCACATTCCCTCTTTCTACTCTCTCTCTCTACCCCCCCTCCCCATCTTTAGCTCTTCCACCTTGCCAACATTGAAGAACAAGAAAGTTTCAAAGAAGCTTAACATTGTTATTACAGGACAATGTAAACATTTTGTGGAAAGATATTAAACAGATCTCATTCAGTATCTCTACTGTAAACTTTATAATGTAAACATAGCACTTAGACTTTTGTGTGGGCTGGCCATTTTATAGCCAAATTTGACAAATCTGGCCTTTTTGAGAAATATTTTGCCATTTAAATTTTGGACCATTTTGACTTTGTTGCAGTAGTATCTTTAATAAATTCTTTTCTTTTTTTTTTGGTGTGTGTTGAGAGTATTGCAATGTTTCATAATAATTATGACATTTGTTAGTTGAGAACCTATATTTGCCCAGTGCCGATGTGAGCGACTACTAAATGAGCAGCCTAAATCATTTCTTTATTCACATTTACGATTTAGGCCACTTATTTAGCAGTTGCTCACATCGGCGCCGAACAAATATAGGTTCTCAACTAATAAATGTCATTATAATTATCATATTCTGTCGGACATAAAATTATCATTTGATTTCAATGTTTTATAAACAATCATTATTATTAAATTTTTTTTCGTACTACTATTCACCTTCATCTTAATTTTTCAATTGCTTTTTATAATCACAACTTTAATACTCAGGTCGGCATCGTAAAATTTACAATGTGAAAAGCAACTGAAAAATTAAGATGAAGGTAAATAGTAGTATTAGTATTGAAACGTTTTTTTAAATTAATACTAATGATTTACAGTACTTTATCTAATGAAAATAAATAATGAAATAAATGTTTTTAAAAAGTTTTTGTATTTGGCCATTTTTAGCATGTTTTTGGCCAGAAACATATCTAACTTTCTGGCAACCCTGACTGTAAACTTTATATAGCACTTAGACTTTTGTGTCTGTATTTGCTCTCTTCAGCCTCAATGAACTTAACAGTATAAGTATTTGAACTGGAGGGGGGGGGGGTAAAGGACCTGTCTTCTGAGTGTGTGTGTGTGTGTGTGAGAGAGAGTAAATAAAGTTACATATCTACCTTGTCTTACATATGAATCTCAAGGGTACTTGTTACAGCTTTTTGAGTTGCTGCTTCTGTAAAATATGGTTGTCTGTTGTCAATTAGAAAATAAAAATGCTATATTAAATTTACTAGCATAGTACCTGTCGAATGATGGGATTATTGTAATATATAATAGTATATAGTAACCTGTCTGGTGGTCATGAGTTCAATCCCTGCGTCGGGTAGTGCAAAAATGTGATATATTCTGGTTGTGTGGAAGAGACAGACAAGTGACATCACAAGGACAAATTAACTAGGAAGAATAAACTGATATGAGATATCTGGGGAGGGGGGGTCAGAAATTCCCAGAAGGTTACCAACTAAAACAGGCACCTGAAGGAAGCCGGTGGGGGCACAACAGCGGAAACATTGTGATTTTAATAACCAAGATGAGGACACAAGTCTGAGTAAACCGGTGTATAATAAAGCGTACCCATAAATATTTAACATTTCTCCAAGTCTTTGATGATAAAAATCAATGTAGATTACTTTCTAGAGCAGTGATTTTGAACATGGGGCACATGCCTGCGCAAGGGGGCATTTTTAATATATTGTGGGTAGGTGGTCAATTTTGAATTTTGGTGTGAAGTGCAAAAAGCATTCTGTTGCTCAAAACTGAATCATTTTAAGGTTTAACTGATTAATTCCTATTTATACAATACTGATTCCTAATTATGCAACATGACCCTGTCAGTTGTGGCCTAGAATACGTTGACTGTATACCCTGCAGAGGGGTAAGACCACCCAAACAGGGGCCACCTGTTTTTTCACCAAAGTTGCAAGACTAGTTAAAAAAAAAAATAACCTTTGAAACTATACTCAAAAATATAAAAAACAGATTCAATATACATAGCTTGTCAACAAACTGTCTACATTAATTTGTCCACAATAATTCGTCTGCATAAATTGTGTACTCAAAAAGAAACCGAATTCAGCACTAAATGACCCACCAAGGGTTGATTGTGCCGTTAAACAAAACAATCAATCAATAATTACACAACACTATTAATTACTAATTTTACTATAGATTCCATAGTAACTAATGCTTAACTCATTAACTTTATAAGGTATAAAAGTGATGAGGTAATTAAAATGTTATTATATTTCACACAAAGTTCATAGATCAGTATTTTTTTCTAAAGAATTTTTCTTTACGGATATCCATTTAATATGAGTAGTTTTGAAAAAAAAAAGTGCTGTCAGTATTCAGAGACATGAGATGCGGTTCTTTTTGCCATATGATATATAATTAAATTACTTTTTTATAGTAAGGGAGAGGGGCATCAAATCTTTTGACGTGGGTCATGGAACAAAACAGATTGAGAATCACTGTTCTAGGGTGACACAGTTGTAGCATTTAAAATGTTTCAAATTATTTTGATTTTCTGATTTCTAACCAAATCCACAAATTAATGTTTCTCTGCGTTGACTGAAAACAAGAATACATCAATATTTTACTTCTGCCAATGAAGTAGGAAGACTTACATGTATTCGTTCATGTCTGTCTGTTTGTCCAAGCAATATCTCTTAAAGTCCTCAATGAATTTCAATGATATTTTGTGGAAGGATCAACTCCTTTTCTTTTTTTCTTTTTTTTTCTTTTTTTTTTTGATTGAGAGATGCTTTTTCATATCAGAAGACAATGGTCTGAGATAAATATAGAAAATCTAAAATTGCACAGTTGCCTCCCTTGCATCATAGTTATATATGAACTGATATCATTTCAGCTTTTAGTTAGTGCATAGGATTTTCATTCAGCTTTTAGTTAGTGCATAGAATTTTCATTCAGCTTTTAGTTAGTGCATAGGATTTTCATTCGCTTTTAGTGACATTGGCAGAGGTGACACCTAGAATAAATCAGCTGTTTATATTCCCATCCAGTCATTGATATTAGAAACCGTCAACATAGGGTTTTTCAGTTTTTAATTGATTCTGGCTGGTTATCTATCCGTCACGTTTACAAGCTGCACCAATGGAGCTAGAGGGCTGAAAATATAAACATTTACTCCTTATTATGTCAAGAAAAAAATGGCTTTTTTGTTTTCTGAAAATTCCTTTTCAATTTACAATGTAAGTTTATGCTAAATTGGTCCCTTAGTGTCCAGCAGCGTTCAGACTTTTTAGTGGTCACCACCCAACAAAAGGCGAGAGAAGTAACTTATTCATTGATCACCCCTTTTCCCAATTTTTTAATTGATCACCCCCACATGGCATGCTGCCAAAAGACATTGGTCACATGACGGTTTATATTGAGTGCTTTTTTGTGAGTAGTTAATCTAAAGCCTGAATTTTAAAAAAAAAGATGGTGAACTAATGTTAAAGGTAACAATAATTTAATAAGAACCATAAGTTCAACGATGCGTCTACCATCCATGGTAGTTAAGGCTCAAAATTAATGTCGTCCCGGAGAAGGTAAAAATTTGTTTGGGATAAATATTTCTTCTCTTTTTTTTTTTTTTTTTTTTTTTTTTAAAAATTTGTTGTGGATTGTTTTTCGGGGTGGTTAAAATTGGTAGACAGTAGTGAAAAAAGTTAGTCTGGAGCCCTGGTGGTGTTTGTAGCAGGAGGAAGATGAGGATGGTTCACCCAAGTTTCATATCAATCCAACATGATACAGCTGAGAAAATTGATATTTAGAATTACTATTTGTGGTAGTAGTAGCAGGAAGATGAGGGTGGTTCACCTGAAGGTCTGGTCCAAGTTTCATATTAAACATTTTTAGTTGTGGTGGTATTAACGGGAAGATGAGGATGGTTCATCTAACAGTCTGAACCAAATTTCATATCAATCCAACATGATACGGCTGAGAAAATTGATAGTTAACATATAAGGGACCGACTGAAAAGTGTCTTCTAGAAATGTTTGGTATTCATGAGTTAAGGCATAATTTACTGTCTCAACCAATTCCACATCATTTGTAAAAGATTTCAGACGACTTTCCCATCAAAATGTGCAATTGACTTTAGGATGAGAGTCCAGTTATATCCAATTATTTTCTTGAATCTCTGAGAACCTGTCATCTTATGGCCGTTCAAAAATTGCTCATTGTGTTACTTGCATCCTCTTAGGAAAATGCCACAAATTAATTTTCTGTTTTTTTTCTTCTTTTTCTCTGTATCATTTGGTATTTTTTGTTTTATTTGCACATTCTTGTATTAGCCTATTTCCTTTTTTCCCTTTCATATCTTACAAAACGCAGTTACTACTTTTAGCCTTTTGTTCTGTGGAACAACCAGTCTAGTAATTAATATAATCATTGCTTTCACCCCCATATGTCCTTGTTGGTCCGAGGAAGAATTAAAACTGAATTATCTGCCACCCCAAACAATACAGGAGGCCTCCAGCATTATAACACTGTTCACGCTATAACGCTGGTGAATGGTGGACCCCAAAACATTAACCTACTTCCACGTTTAGCCAGATTTAGCTCCAAAATAGCTAGATTGATTGCGGCTCTGTTATTACGCGGTATTGGCTTTCTTGGACCCTAACACCCACGTTATAATGAGGGAGGCCTGTAGCTTGTTGCTGCTGTCTACAGGACTATTATCTACAGGCATTCCATACTATAACGAGAGTGTTGGGGTCCAAGAAAGCCAACTGCATAATAATCAAGCTGCAATAACTGGAGTGGGTATGGGTGATATTCAAGGGCGGGTGATAGATGAAAGACAGTAAACATCTATCGTATGAAAACTAAGTGAGATTTGAACATATAAACAAAGACATTCTTTAATGTTTGTTTTTTATTAAATAATACCATCAAAATAACTACAATATATTATAAAGTAGACCATGTTTCAGTATTTAAAAACAAAATACTGATTTACATCAATGACTTAAACCTTCAACCCGTACGCTGCCGCGTCTTCAGATACCCAGCTTCTGAGCTCCTGAGGGTGAAAGGCTGGAATTAATAAAACAGAATTTTGTTCATTGACTACTGAAATGAAAATTTTTATAGTTGGTTTGCCAGCTTAAGTCAAATATATTTCATATTGGGGCTGGGTTGGTAGTTGTGTCACCTCTGTCATCAAATGGGCTTACAGTTTAGTAAAATCGAGCTCGGCCCGAAATATCGGGCTTTAGGTTCAAAGGGAAATTCTGTCTTTATTGGCAGTTTTCTCGACAAGTCAGCAATATAGTTAAGAATGTTGAGGTCCACCAATCACCTGCCTCATATTGCGAGCCGAGCTATAATGAACAGCGTTATATCGGGGGATGCCTATATTAAGAAAGATGCTGTCAAGTAACACACAATTCCTGTTGTAGCTAGTCTGTAGCCTGTAGCATATGTTATAAAGGGGCCCCAAATTAAGAAAATACACATAAATATTAAAACATAAATTTTTCTCTTGTGAAGTAATTAAGTTTTTTCATTTGCTATACAGCTAGATAATACAACAAATATGTTTGATGTTTCAGCAATAGTATTACTTTGTTTTTGTTTTGATCTTTGTGCAGTGGTTATTACTTCAGTTTCAAATACCTTTGTATATATGCATCGTATTTTTATCTCATAGATACCACACACCCATTAAATAATGTATTAAAATAATAACCTCAATTAAAGGTGATAATTGGTTAGAATCGCTAATCGTAAACACAGTCGTTCATAGAAGATTGAAGGCAATATAGTACTATAGTAATAGAGCAAGTGCAGGATCACTGGATCTGGGTTAATAGCTTTGAAGCATTTAGCTTGGGGCCCTTGAAATTGCGGGGCCTGTGGCATTTGCTACTTTTGCTACATAGTTAGTGCGGCACTGGTTGTATGATTGTCAGAAGTGAGGGGAAGAATTTCTTTGTCACTTGTTGAGAAACATTTAGAGATAGACAGAGTTACGAGTTGAAGAAATGTCAGTGTTCATTTTTAGAAGCATTGGGGGTTGGGGGGGTTGGGATAAGGAAGTTTGGGGTGTGGTGGTGGTGGTGGTGGTGGCTGCTTGTGTTTCCGATTGCATTTGTGATGGTCAGAAATCAATAACACTGTCTCCCTTCTCTTACTCCCTCCCTTCTTGTTCTCCACCATCCTTTCACTTTCCTTCACGGCAGCGCAGCACACACACACACACACACACAATTCATGGGAAGGATGATACCATTTTCATCCATCCTTACTCTCCTTTCCTCTCTCTCTCTCTCCTTACTCTCTCTCTCCTACCCCCCCCTCCACCTCTGTTTCCTTTAAATTGACGTTGTCGTACATAAATGTCAGCTTCGGAGAATCTAGCTCACTGTGACTCACATGTTTCTGGTGCTTTTACTTCTGCTAACAACGCAGCTACTGCCGATCCCCTTTTAAAAACCTCTCGCTCTCCCGAGGAACCCTCTCGCGCCGATCACCTTGGATATTATCACAACAAATAGTAAATGTGAAATAAGTTAAGTGACCGAGGATACCCAGATGGAATCTTACGGGTAGCACTTAGAGAGAGAGCAGGATGAGGAGGTGTGTAGCTACTTAACCGTAATCCAACATCTCTCGGATCGTTCCTTCCTGTCATCTTTCCTTCTCTAATCGAGCACGATAGGACGATGGAGGTGATGATGAAGATGACAATATGTGGGAAGAACACAGTTTCTTTCTGACGGAAGACGAACAGGACATGGCTATAACGTTGATGGGTTCTGTTCTTCATCTCGGTGTTCGTCGTCGTCGTTGCCGTAGCAGTTTTCTGCCTCTTCACCTCATGCGGATTTGTTGCTCGAACAAACCACAGATACCGACCACAACAACAAGCAAGGGAATATACACAATAGGTTTGGATGTAAGTAAAATGACAACTTTTTTTTTTATTATTATTAGATGCTCTAGCATCTATGACCGTCACTGACAGATGGGCTGACATACCGAAAAACACATTTGCCGATTTAGCTATTTTGGAGCTAGATCTAGCTCCTTTTTGGTGCATTTGGCTCCTATATGTCACTGACTGATTGACATACTGAAACAAAATTTTAAAGATACTAACAACAAAAAGGAAGGGAATATACACTATAGGTTTGGGTATAAGTAATCTCACAACATATACAAATGCACTAGCATCTCTTAGTACCTATGACCATTACTGACTGATGGGTTGACATACCGAAAAACACATTTACCAATTTAGCTCTTTTGGAGCTAGATCTATCTCCTTTTTGGTGCATTTGGCTCCTATAAGTCACTGACTGACTGACATACTGAAACAAAATTTTAAAGATACGACAACAACAAGGATATATGATAGGTTTGAAAGTATATTTATACATACCATCTTTACATCTTTTTCTTCTTATTAAATGCACTAGCATCTCTAGTACCTATGACCATCACTGACTGATGGACTGACATACCGAAACAAAATTTAGCTCTTTTGGGGCCTGATCTAGCTTCTTTTTTGGGGCATTTGACTCCTACAAGTCACTGACTGACTGACATACTGAAACAAAATTTTAAAGATAACGAGAGCAACAAGGAAGGGAATATACATGATAGGTTTGGATCTAAGTAATATCACAACATATTCACTGACTGACTGACATACTGAAACAAAATTTACATCTTTGTTTTATTATTAGATGCAGTAGCATCTCTAGTACCTATGACTGTCAATGATCGACAGGCTGAAATACCAAAACAAAATTCGCCGATTTATCTCTTTTGGATCTAGATTTAGCTCATTTTTGGTACATTTAGCTCCTATAGGTCACTGACTAACTGACATATCGAAACAAAAAAGAAGGGGGCTGTTAAATGAAGGTGCTTTGAAAGGAAGAGTGTCCCTGTCTCTAATGAGATTGAACTAGCGCATCTATGGTCTGACTTCCAAACTTGTTTATGAAAGAATAGAAATAAGATCTTAGTTGAAATCCCAGCCGAAATCTTATGAAGCACAAACACATAATTCTTCTTAGATGAGCTAGCATCAATTGCTGTCACTGACTGACATACCGAAATGTGATTTATGTCCCTTGCTCAGTGTTGCCAATTTAAATTCCTCTTCCATAAAAGACCCTGATAGATTTTTGCTAAGCCTATTCTCTTTACTCTTTAAAAAAAACCCATCTTAGATTCCAAGAGTTGTTCAAACTATGGATCTTATTTTACTGACGGGCTGACATACCGAAATATAAGTTATGTCCCTTGCTCAGCGATGCCAATTTAGATGTTTTTCATCGCGTCTAGATGTCAGAAATTGCTGTTTAGATCATTTTTAATAAAATAAGTGATATTTTTATTTAATTCATAGTAATGAAATAAGTAATGTTTTCAATAAAATAAAGGTTGAATATCAAAGTCACATTTCATTTATTAATAATATGTAATATAATTCCTAGGTTTTAGAAATATAACTGGAGAATCTGGATGTTTCTAGGTGTTTTAAGATGTTTTTTTGACTCCATTTTAGATGTAAAGTTGAGAATAAATTTGGCAACACTGCCCTTTCTAGATCTTCACAAGAAAAGAACTAGCACATCCATGGTCTGACTTTCAGGCTTGTTTATTTACAAACTTGTTTCATGGGTGCATTGCTTATAGAGTAATAGATCATGAATTAGCAAGCTGATGAGTTTAATTTTCACTGGGTGCTCCATATTTGTGGCCTTGTGTCAAAACTAATCCTAGCGTAGTAAATAAATAAGGCTCCCCTTCGTGATGTGATGGTTTACAAGTCGGTCTTACAGATCAAATGAGGGAGGGGGGATTTTAAATTCCCCGGGCCCCCAGATGCTTTATGAATAGTAGTTCACCTATTGCATTTCTACTGACTTTATACAATAACAAATCTTACTAAATGTTGGAATGGGCCCCACAGGGAGCCGAGCCCCCTGCCCGGGGCCACAAATCTCTTGCTAGGCTTTTGAAAGGTCTGCCTATGCAAAATTATTCAGATGTAAGAATGACTAATAATTGCATAATTCATTTCAAAATAGTTTATTCTTTCATATTTTGTTTTTTTTCTTATTTCCTAGAATGGTTGTTAAGCATACCTAGAGAGCCCAGTCTGCCTAACTATTTGATCATAGCTGGTTTAACAGCTAATTCCCAATTGGATCAGCATTTCTGGCCTTTTTTGGCATTTCTGGCCTTTTTTGGCATTTCTGGCCTTTTTTGGCATTTCTGGCCTTTTCTGCCATTTTTGGCCTTTTTTGGCATTTCTGGCCTTTTTTGCTATTTTTGGCTTTTCTGGCCTTTTTTTTTTTTTTGCAATCTTTGGCTTTTTTAAAAAATACAAATATGCAGTCCTCGAAAAACTTCTGAATCCTATAAAAACAGTGGGTAAATGAAATTCCTGGCTAACACCCTGCTTTCCACAAGGGTATTGGTGCAACATGAACATGAACCGTCTCAGTTGGGGTTTGAACTTGTCTTGCTGATTCCATTCTGTGTCATTAACCATTAGGCCACACTGCACCTTCGATATGGATCTACTGTGGGAAATATATCAACCCATTAATCTTCTGGATCATTTTATTTTGATATATCATTGTTTTTGGTTTTTGTCAAACTCCAGTCCAAGTCTGGAGTTGACTT
>VCCN01003888.1:4875358-4895610 GCA_006491835.1 Architeuthis dux
GGTTGATATGCCACTAAACAAATGAATGAATCAATCAATCAACTATATACCATTGTACACACAATCTTTTGCTATGCGTCAGATAATTTACCTTTACCTACCAGGTAACCTAATGCAGGGTCGTTGGGAACCACAGATGATTTCATCATGGGTGTGTCAAGGGCGAGATAGCCTGACGGAGCACATCCCTCTTCAGGCTGGTTTGAAATCAGAGTTGTCCGTCTCCTAGACTGGTTGCCAACAATAGCTAGAGAGCCCAGTCTGCCCTTCTATTTACCCATAGCTGGGGGTGGGGGGAGAGATGGTTTCATGTCTTTCCCAAGGGTAATAGTGTGAAGTGAACACAAACCGTCTCACCCGGGGTTTGAACTCGGCTTGACCGTTTCCATTTTCAGTACTGTTTAACCATTTGGTCACTCTGCACCTCCCTAGAGATAATTGCTTTGTAAATACACGCATCCCCTGTTATAATGCGGGTGTTGGGATCCAAGAAAGCCAACCGTGTTATAACCAAGCCCAATAACCAGGGTTACCAATTCAGCTCTTTTGGAGCTAGATATATTTTGGGGCCCAATATCCACCCACGATATATCGAGAACCATGCTATAATGAACTGCCCTATAATGGGGGAGGCCTGTATTTCCTATGATTTTAAGGTGATAATATCTTCATAATTGCATAGATAGTGAAATATTAGAAACCAGCAACCAGAACTGTCAACATAAGTTCCTTTAGTTTTTAAGTGATTTTGTCTGACTAGCTATGTATGTATCCAGTGTACAGGCTGCACCAATGGAGCTAGAAGGGTGAAAATTTAAACATTTTCTCCTTTTGTCTTTAAAAAAAAAGTTGTTTTTTTTGTTTTTTGTTGAAAATTCCCCCTAAAAATAAAGTTTTAGTAGGGGTCCAATTAACAATGTAAGTTTATGCTAAATCGGTCCCCTAGTTTGTGTTCGGCAGTATTCACGATTGCTTGTTGAAAATTCAGACTTTTTAGTGATCCAACAAAAGGTGAGAAATTGATAGATCACCCCGTTTTAAGAATTTTTTTAATTGATCACCCTCAACATGGCATGCCGCTAAAAGACGTTGGTTTCTATTTAGTGACTAACCAGACCTGTTTCTATTTAAGTGTCATGTCTATCCACTGAGTGAAGTTTCCTGAATTAAAACTCCTAAAAGGTTTTCAGATAATCTAATATAAGTAAGGTTTTCACTAATGCAGCTATTTCTAGCTGGAAAAGCATAACACGACTTGTGTGTGCGTCGTTAAAAATAGTAAGGAGGAGGCGGAAACTATTTATGAATACCTTATCTCCCCACTTTTTTGTTTGTCCACTTAAGACAAGATAAGCAAAAATAAATTCCATTATCTCTCTGGTCCGTTTTACAGCAAATAACGTATCAGTTTGTAGTCAAGTCACTGGTTGTTGTTATTATTATTATTATTTTGTGTGGAGATCGGTTCCGATTTTCTTTACATATATTAGATTAGTGATCCTTGCAAGTCTCAAGTCTGGTGGAGACCAGGACTTTAAATTCACAAGTTTTTTATGACCACTCCCATGGCAGAATGCAAGTCTGCCGAGGGGATACCTCTACCTTAATCACACAGCTTAGGGCAGGCATGGACGACCTTTTACGAGCAGTGGGCCACATCAGATATTGCTAATCATAAACCGGGCCACAAATTCACCGTCAGAATATTTTTTAGAATGTTAGGAACTTTTCCGCTAACAGCATAGCTTGCATGCACCATTTCTCTGAGCTCTATTTGCCATTTAGAAAAAAAGCATATTTAGGCTACCGATCTGTTTCTTTAGTGTTTCAATTTTAAGCTTTCTGATAGCTCCTTTAAATTTATCAAACCCGGAATGTTTAGTTGTGTAATGACGCTTAACGTTAAATTCTTTAAATGTGGAGTGGGATTCAGAACATATTAGACACATTGGTCTGTTTTTTACTTCAACAAAGAAGTAATCATTTGTCCACTTATCCTGGAATTTTCTCATTTCTTCAAAAAAGGTTCCCTTTTTCTTAGATGAAATTTTAACAAAACGTTATTTTCCTCATGGAATTAATGGTGCCATTCAGAAAGTCAAAAGGGCCGCATGTGGCCTGCAGGCCGCAGTTTGCCCATGGCTGGCTTAGGGTGTACTCAATTAGCTGCTGAGTGAACAGGGAAATTTGTCCCATTGAAGTGTTTTACACACTCTTCACTCATACTGGGAATCTGCGTGTGAGACAGACATGCTAACCATTACACTATCCGAGCGGATGAAAGACAACATGCAGAAGCAAATTTCAATTCATCAAATTAATTGATAAAACAAAAACTATTACCAACACAAAGATTATAAGTGTATGTTGCTTTGTAACGCTAAATCTTTGTTTATATCTAAGTGTGTAGACTTGCTAAATGTTTCATATTTTGAATGCATAACCCCAACATATGTTTGAATAAAATGGTATAAAAAGAGAAAAGTACTCGAAGCAGGTTTGTTGACTGTTTTTAAAATCTCTGTACAGTAAAAAGGAGTATGGAGCCCGGTGACAAAGTCCACCAAGGGGATACCTCCACCCTAATCACATAGCGGCTAACTGAGTACACCCTAAGCTGAGTGCACAGGGAAATTTGTCCTAATGAAGAGTTCTCCACACTCTTCGCTCATACCGGGAATCGAACCCAGGGCCTTCTGCGTGTGAGGCAGACGTGCTAACCATCACTGCCAAACAAAAGACGAGAGAAGTAACTTATTCATTGATCACCCCTTTTTCCAATTTTTAATGTAAACTCATGCTAAAATGGACACATTCTTTTTGCACCCGATTCATCAGTTGAATCCACTGGGTGCCAATAAAAAAACTGCTCAATCGCAGAGTGAGTGGAGACTTTGTATTGTTTATAGAGAGGAGGGAAGAGTAAGGAGGAGATATCGGCTGCTGATTTGAAAGAAAAAAAAAAAGAAAAGTTTTTACTAGACATAATAAGGAGTAAATGTTTAAAAATTCATCCCTCTATCTCCATTTGAGCAGCGTGTACGCTTTATACATACATAACCAGCCAGACCAATGTTGATGTTGACAGTTTTGGTTGACAGTTTCTAATATTATGCTTCTTTGAAAAATGATTAAATATGCATATTGCTAACTCTTGGCCTTTCCCTTCTTTCCTGGAAGATTTGTAATAAGGCAAAATAAAAAAAAACCTATGTCAGACGTGTTTCCCATTTATAGATAAAAACCTTTTTAGAGTCTCTTTCTTGCTTTTTTAATGTTTTCCAGTCTGCTGCTTCCACGGTTTTTATTTTCTGGCTAAAAATGATAACGGACATTTTTTTTGTTTGTTGCTTTGTTCAATAATATTTTATTGCATAAAACTGATTTCTCTCGGGGATGCAAAGAAGAACAAACCCTATCAGCAGCCAAAAGGGACATTGTGAACGGAGAGCTCCATTATTTTCTCATTTCTAACTTTATCTTCAAATACAACAGCCATAAGTAGTACAGATGTCTCTTGATATAGCATGGTTCGTGATATAAGGAGGATGGGTCATGGATCCCAATATTTTCCAGAAGGCACCGTTTGAGCAATATGCCCTGTTCAGCACGAAAGGTCGCATTTTGTAGAGCCCATCTGCAAAACAAAACTTCTTTTTGAAAATTATCATCAAAAAATAAATCCATCTCTCTTTTCTTAATGTTTCTTTGTAACACCCCCCTTTTTTGTTTTTAGATATGAGTTTAAATATTTTTTAAAGTTCAATTATTGTTTTTTAGTACTATTATTGTAGGTATGTTCTTATTTTACAATAGATTGCAACTTAAGTCATAGTCAAGTCCACTATGAAAAAATTAATTAAAAATATTAATGTTGTCTACTGAACAATTTAAATAAGCGGTGTGGGAAAATAGCAAAGATAACAGGCCTAAAATTACCTTCCAAATTTCAAAACCTGATGTTTGTTTATTTAATATTTTGGTTTCTGTAGTTAGAAGTAAAACCTTTTTTTTTTTTTTGTTCTGTTTACTAATTTATGGGTCGACACCTGAATTAAATTGTGATAAAACAATTAAAAAATTAAGATGAAGGTAAATAGATGACTGATCCTCGTCTTAATAAAAAATAACATTAGCTTGGCTGAATTAATGAAGAACAATGTGAACCAAAGTGTTCAGATGACACCCAAATGAACACGAGAACTAGGTGTCTCCAATTACACTGCGTCTTTCATTCCAAACTGCAACAAAGAAATTTTCAATTAATTTAAGATTCCCGGGACATATATAACCTAAGGTTTCTATGACTGCTGTAATATACATGTACTGTAGATCTCTTTTAGAAGTCAACTGGGACATTTTAAATTTCAGGTATTAAATAGCTTAATGGGTTAAATCACAACCACCATTTTTTTAGAAACCATAAACTGTCAACAGCTAGGGGGCTGAAAGTTTACTCATTATGTCTAGAAAAAACGTTTTTTTGTTTTTTGAAACCCCCTCCTCATAATAGGTTTTTAGTGGAGAGGGGTTCAATTTGCAATGTAAGTTTATTCTCAGTTTGTCAGCATTCACGCTCGCTTTTTGAAAAAAGACTTTTTTAGTGATCACTACCCAACAAAAGGTGAGAGAGGTAACTTATTCATTGATCACCTTTTTTTTTTTATTCAATTTTTTAATTGATTACCCCTCCAACATGACAGGCTGCCAAAAGACATTGATCTCGTGACAGTTTCTATTGAGTTTTCAATTAATAACTAAACTAATTTCTGTTTCTTTTTGTCTTGCAGGCTTCCGGCTTGGAGCTTGACAACATCGATCCCTGACTTCATCCGGTTCTGCTGAAGTTGCCTAGCATGTCTGAGGTGCCCCCGATTCCAAGACGGAAGGATAGCTTGCCCATACCCAAAGTGCCTCCTTTGCCCCCTGTGCCAAACCGAAAGAACTACTTACCCACACGACCACGTCCATGGTCAGTAATACAGCCGAAAACCGCTACCACCACCACGACCACTGCTGTCAACACCACCAACACCACCACTGCCGCTGCTGCCATCACGACTACCACTAGCACCGCTACCAACACTGTCGCAACGGGCAGTGCACGATCTTCGTCACCGAGGAGCATGTCAGCAACCAGTCGGGTGTCTTCGTCACCCGAACCTAAGTTGACGACCGACATCCCAGAGACAACGTTCGAAGCCCCGAATCACTATCATGAGAGCTTCAAGGCCCTTTGGGAGTTTTACAACAAGCAGCAGCTTTGCGACCTGGAAATTAGAGTCGGAAAGAAATCCATTCATTGTCACAGAGTCGTCCTTGCCTGCGTCAGTAACTATTTTAAAGGGATGTTCACGTCGGACATGTCTGAAAGCAAGCAGGGAGTTGTCACGATACACGACATTGACGAACAGTCTCTGCAGTCGCTAGTGACGTTTGCTTATACGTCAAAGATCTCTTTGAACGTGGACAATGTTCAGCACTTGCTCTACGCCTCGTCCATTCTGCAAATGGAGACAGTAGCGCAAGCCTGCTGCAATTTTATGCAAAACCATTTGCACCCTACAAACTGTGTTGGCGTACGTAACTTTGCTGAACAACACGGCCGGACAGAACTCGTCAAGGTTACCGACGAATACATCCTCGAACATTTTCTCGACGTTGTAGAGCACGAGGAATTCGCTAACATGCCCTACAAGGTATTCGATGGGATCGTGAGCTCTCCAAACCTGAACGTCACCTCGGAGGTTCAGGTTTACGAGGGCGTAATGAAATGGGTCAAACAAGACTTGTTTAAGAGGAGAGGGTATCTTCCCAAATTGTTAGCAAACATCAAACTACCCCTAATGCCGTTATCGTACCTCATGGACTGCGTTGAGACAGAAGAGCTCTTGAAGAAGAGCTTTGAGTGCCGCGATATTTTGGATGAGGCCAAACATTACCAAATGTCTCTCACTAGTTTAGTACTGGAGGTTAAGGTTACCGAGAGGATGAAACCAAGGAAAAGCTATGCAGGTAAGTTTGGGAATATCTTTGATTCTGGGTTTTGATTCATTCACTGCTGTAGATCAGGGCTTCTTAACCCTTAAATTTATACAAAGAAATTAGAATGTCAATTTCAAGGGAAATAACCTCCCTTTGAACCTTTGCTAAATTTTGCCAAATATAAAAATATAGCTTTTTTTCTTTTTCTTTTCATTAGATGAAGTATTATAAATCATTATTATTTTTAATTTTCATGACTACTTTTTTACCTTCATCTTAATTTATTAGTTGTTTTTTATCACAACTTTTTTCTCAGGCTGATTGCCTTCTGGCTGTGAATAAATTGCGTTGATCGAAAAAAGGCTTATTCTTTATTTTTCTGATGAATGCAATTTACTCACTGCTAGAGGGTTATGATAAAAAGCAACTAATAAATTCTTACAAGATTGTTCCTATTGTACGGCTGGTCTTAATTCCACTGTATCTGAGTAAATTAAATCATTGACCCTTCATATTTCATTTACTCTTCATTCACCCCCTAAAATAACTTCATTCACCCCCTAAATTAACTATACAATGATTCTTTTGAACTAATATCCTGATTTTTCTTTTTATTGTCCCTGGCAGGGAAAAAAAGCTGGAGACTATCATTCGCTATGGGTGTCTGTCGTGGTGGTGGTGGTCTCCTTTTTCTCAATTGGATAACTTTGTTATTCTGTAATATATTTCAATAAAGTTTTGTATGTAGGCTTGTGGAGAGATTATACCTGGGCGGGTGGTGAGTTATGGGCAATCTGATTGTTTATATTTTAGAAGCAAAAGCCTTGTTTTTGTTTATAATTGGAAAGATTTCTCAAATCTTGACCAATTTTTCTGAAATTTGGCTATAATTTTGACAAAACCACAGGAATCGAAAAATGGTGAATTATGGTTTTTCTATTTCAACTGTTTTCTACTGGGTAGATTTATACTTTGAAGATTTTTTTTGAGAAATCTAAAGGTGATTAAAAGAACCACTGCACGCACATGCTGTACTCCAAAATCCAGTTAGTCTGCCAAACCCAGAAATAAACGCCATATGCAAGTTTTTTTTTTTAATTAGAAAAGAGGAAGTTGATAGGCAAGTTTTAATTAAATAATTAGTGAAAATGTAACCTCAAAAAAAGTACCCTATTAATTAATTGAAATAATTGAAATAAAATTTGATACTTTAAAATTAAAGTTGTACACAATATTTTCCTATCCTAAAAAACGAAATATTTATCTAAAACTCGTGCTTCAAACTTATGAACAGAATAAATGACTTTGTTTAAATTTTATTTTAATAAAAATATTATTTAAAAATCATAATATTGTATAATTTCACTGCTTATATAATCTATAAATTGATATTTGTTGCTTTTCTCTTACTTCGATATCCCCACTTGCCATAAGAACTAATGTAATCAAATGTGGCTGAGATATATATATATAAACAGAGGTCTATTAAAAAAGTTATATATATATATATATGGACAGGTGTGTGCCGATCTACATGGCTGGGGGAATCCATGGTAACAAACACCTGTCTCATTCCCAGAAACAGGTCCATGGAAGACAGCTGATGATCCACTATAATAAGTGCGATCTACATTAGCTAATTATAATATAACCTCTACAGAAATAGTAGTTAATTCGAAATGAACAAACCAAAAGTTTTTTTGTTTTTTTTTTCCTATGTACATATATATAGACAGTGCATTGATGAGGGGTGGATTGGGGAAGGTATATTGCAAGCGGGATAGCAGACGTTTTTCAGAATGGGGAAGGCAGAGCGGGAGATTTGTCATGCACTATTGGGTTTTTTGGGGAAATTTTTAAATAGTTACGAGAAATAAACAGTTACGAGAAAACAAAAAAGTTTCTACAGACTATATATATATAAATATATATATATTGTTTCTAGTCATTTTTAGCCATCAAGGGGAATAACTTTTTGCAATGTTTATGCTAGTCTATTTTAGTACCAAATGAGCAAAGATAACATTATATTTCTATTGGTCGATGAGAGTAATATTAATCTCAGAAAAGCTAAAATGGGGAATTAGAAAAAATATCTGTACAAATGCATCTTAAACTCTTAAATTCATATAAAAAAGAATGACTTCTGATCAGAGTTACTTCCCTTGCACTTTTATATAAAATTTTTTCCCATTCAATTTGGTTCCAAGAAGATTCTATTCCTTGAAGAGTTCCACTGTCAATTATGAGTGGTTTCAAGTGGTTCATGAATTTAAGATTAATGGTTATTCAAACATTTTTCTACAGTTTTTAAGTGGTTCTGCCTGGCTATATATCTATCTATCTATCTGAATAAATGCGCTCTCTGAGTACTTTCTAGTTTTCTCTTTTATTAATGTTCAGTCATGACCCATCTCTTTGCACTCAGTGGATCTGCTACAAAACCAGTTACATGTGTCCCCCATTGTAATGCAAGTGTGGGGGTCCTAGAAAGCCGGCCCCATTATAACCAAGCTGCAATAACTGCAGGGTGGGTATTGGTGATATTCAAGGGCGGGTGATAGATGAAAGATGACAACCATTGTCTATCGTATAAAAACTAAGTGACATTTGAACAAATAAATACAGGGGAGGGTAAAAACTCAAATTAGTAAAATGTAAAGGTGTAAAATCCGAGTGTGGTGGTTAAACAGAACATTTCATTGAAATCCATTGAGTACTTTGTTCACAACACAAACAACAAGGAGTTCAATCGTCCGAAGAACCATTTGAATATTAATGACCCTTCTTAAAACTATATAAAACACATAAAAACTACCATAAATTGCAGCATATAAGTCAAATTTGTAAGCCTAAAAAATTATTTCCAAAACTAGCGGTTGACTTATATAGCGAGTGTCAAATATATAAAAAAAAATTTGAGCAAATAATATTAAATGACCAGATTATTAGAGGATTTGCCTCGAAGTATTCTGGGCATCACCTGGATGGGTCGTTTCCCAAACAAGAACATTCTGGCATGAGCAGGATTACCAAGCTTGCATGCCTTGCTCACCCAACAGCGCTTGCCATAGCTCGATCATGTCAGCCGTGTGCAGGACAGATGAATACCTAGGATGTGTTGTATGGCGAGCTTGTCACTGGCTCCAAACCTGCAGGAAGGTCTGTTCTTCGTTACAGACGTTTGTAAACAAGACCTGAAGGCAGGCAACATCAACCTGGCTGACTGGGAGGCTGTGGCCACAGACCGCAGCAGATGGAGGTTTGCCGTCAAAACTGGCATCCAGACGAATGTGAAGGGAAGTGTGTCCAGACAGAACAGGGCAATGACAGCACCTTCTGAGCCTGATGTGCAACAGGGTTTGTCACTCGAGAATCGAGCTGCACAGTCACAGCAGGCGCAGCAGCTCTAATCCTTGGCGCACGTTCCATTATCTTCTGAGACAGAGGGGAGCCAACAACAAACAAATTCTACCAAATAAATCCATTCATAAAAACAGATAAAAACAATAGGTATATTGGATTATCCCTATTGTTGTAATCTGCTAATCTCTTGGCCGAAGAAGGATAAATTTCGGCTAATTTCATTGTAATCAGTAATACTTCCTGTATTATCTAATAAGATATGATCTTTGTGGTCATAATCTTTTTTAGATCAAATTCTCTACATAATCCCGCATTATTATTAGAAACCGTCAACCTAAACTGCCAACGAGGGTTTCTTCCGTTTGTCATATCGTGTGTACAGGCACACCAATGGCTCTAGAAAAAACTTTTTGCGATTTTTGAAAATTGCCCCCATAATAGGTTTTTAGTGGGGGTTCAATCTGCAATGTAAGTTTATGCTAAATTGATCCCATAGTTTGTGAACAGAAGCATTCACGCTTGTTTTTTGAAAATTCAGACTCTTTTTAGTGATCATTGCCCAACAAAAGGTGAGAGAAGTAACTTGATCACCCTTTTGCCAATTTTTTATGTGATCACTCCCAACACGGCATGCTGCCAAAGACATTTCTATTGATTTACTAACCAGACCTGTTATTATTATTATTATTATTATTACATGTTCACACCAGATGCCTGGTGGTCATCGCTGGAAACTAAGTGACAGCAAGTCTCCTCAAGTCTCCAAGCTTCTTCTCACTTTCCGCAGTGCTGTGGTTTGCACTTTCTCACTAGATGTCTGTGGTTATCGCTGAAGGCTGAGTAACAATAAATCTCCACAGGTCTCCAACCCTCCTCAACGTCCTCAGATTTCACAGCAGTGCCGTGGTTTGTACTGTACCAACTTTCCCCAGTGTTTTTGTTTGTTTTTTTCCCTCCCGCCTACTTTTTAGCTGCTAGGCCATTGTTGACGACTGGTGGTCGCAGATCTCATACCTCATACAGGTTATTGGGCACTTAACTATATATAAAATATATAATGTCTTTAGGAATTTTATGGTTAAATTGTAAAAAAAATCAACAAAAAAAATCTTTTTTTAAAAAGAGTTAATGGTCCTAATTGATAATTAACAACTAATTGCCACTCAGCATACCGTATTATATCGGTTGTGTGAGATGGACATCCTCTGACCCAACTCACTCACTCTCTTTCTCTTTCTGGACCTTTATACTTTTAAAATAGTGAATGATGATCAAGGGCTTTGTTCAAATTGGATTTTTTTTATCCTACAGAAAATGTTTTTTTCTTGAAAGCTCTCCCAATTCTGTTGTCTTTGTAACCTTGTAAAATCTTTACCCCTCTCTCTCTTTCTCAGGTGTCTTGTTTTGTGTGGGAGGCCGAGGAGCCGCTGGAGACCCATTCCAAAGTATAGAATGTTACGATTACAGGAAAAACAAATGGTTTCCAGTCACAGAGATGAATACCCGGCGGCGGCATGTTGGCGTTTGTGCTGCTTCAGGTGAGAGAAGGAAATTCATTTTACCATTTTTTTTCTAATTGCAATAAAGTTGACAGTTCTATGAATGACAAAAGGTTTTTCATTCAGAGCAAATTTGAATAGGTTAATAGTGTTCATAAGAAAGGAAAGATCAAGAGTTTTTTCTTTCTTTTTTTTTTAATCAATTCTCGAAATAAAAAAAATGTGACATAATAAAAAGCTTTTGTAATTTAAGATGCTAAAACCTTTTTGTAACATCTCATCTTGTAAGTGTAGAGTTATGACTTATAACTTATGGGGAACACAAATAGATACAAACGAAAATGTAGCAAGGCTCGAGAAAACCAGTCGGTGTCCGTTTTCAGAGTCTTTTTTTTATAATCTCTTAACAGCTTTACAATATAATTTTTTTTTTTAATCAATTGGAAACAAATAGTTTTATTACAGAAACAAATGTTGCCAAATGCTATCAAAAATTGTGTAAACAACGTTGCGGGTTTAGAACAGTGTTCTTTTTATTGTTTATTGATTTGGAGACTATATCATCATCAAATCGGACAACTCCATACAATTCATCTCAGGGCCATTATGAAGATTAAATGGGATCATTGCATCAGTAATGAAGAAGTACTGGCAGAAGCCGTCTACGATGGTTAGACCCTACCTCCAGAATGGACAATGACAGACCAGTAAAAGCCTTGCTGTATGGCGAGTTGGTTGATGGAACCCAACCTGTTGGGCATTCTAAGCTGCGCTATAGGGACACATGAAGATGTGGTCATGCCCTGGACACCAGTGGAGGAGGAGGAAGGTATATAATTGTCAAGAATGGAGATAACTAATTCATCACACAGGTCTCTCAAAGTAATTATATCTAACTATAATTGGTGAAATACATGTGTGGGTATGTAGCATAACGGGCGATCAAACTTCTCTTCTGGTCGCCGTGAGGAAAAGAGATGTTGAGAGAGAGAGATAGTAGTTTCAGAGAAAGTCAGGGTGAGATAGACAGAGACAATCATTTCCTCCGTGGGCTGCGGACTGCGATGATGACGACAATGATAATGATTCTCTGTCCGACAGGAGCCAAATTTCTCTGTGGGGGGAAAATCATTCCGGACAAAAAACTCTCCCACGTGTGTGGAGAGAAAAGACGACAAAATCCACGGATCTTCAAATAGACAGGCAGGACGCCGTCTAGTGCGAACCCGTTTCAGGTTGTGACCCCAACTCCCTCCCTTCTGTTTCGATCTAGCCTTTATATATGCTAATGGTCATAACTCCACCCACTTTTCAAATTCCCAACGGTTCTTTGGTAACATGATCTGAGTCTATTTTGTTACAGGTATGCACCGAGATAACTCAACAACTGGCCATTGTACGAAGTTGATATTCACCAGATATATTAGTCAGCAAACCAGGCATTACAGTCTCAAGTTTGAAGTTGTTTGGATCAGTGGTTCTTGAGAAATCTTAATAAAAATAAATAACAAATTACAGATTATAGATCTTTTATCTAAAATTATAGATCTAAATTTAGATCTAAAATATCTAAATTGGCAACCAACACTGAAAAGAAGTAACCCAAATACTTCGAAGCCGTAGTTTCGTACAACGGATGGAAATTATTAATTAATTTATTAAACAACTTTTTGTAAATGTTATTAGAAACCGTCAAGCAAAACTGTCAACATATTTTGATATGAGCTGGTTTGGCTGGCGGTGTATATATCATGTGTAGAGGCCACACTAATGGAGCTAGAGGGCTGAAAATTTAAACATTTACTCCTTATGTCAAGAAAAACATTTTGTCAATAATAGGTTTTTAATGGAGGGTTCATTTTGCAATGTAAGTTTATGCTAGATTGACCCCTCAGTTTGTGTCCGACAGCATTCACACTTGTTTTTTGAAAATTTGGACTCTTTTAGCAATCACTGCCCAACAAAAGGCGAGATAAGTAACATATTCATTGATCACCCCCTTTCCAATTGATCGCTGCCAAAAGATGTTGATCACGTGACAGTTTCTCTTGAGTGACAAATAAGACCTGTTATTAATATCTGTTGCTGATGAATCTTAACATTTTCTTTCAGGTTATTTGTATGCCATTGGTGGTCATGATGGTACCAAACATTTGAGTAGTGGAGAGGTTTTTGACCCCGTCACGAATACGTGGTCGAATATTTCCCCCATGGGGACACTCAGGTGAGGTCAATAGATTGGCTTTCTTTTTCTTCTTTTTTTCAGAAGCTGTCATCAAAACTTTTTTCAGTTTTTAAGCTTGTCTGACTGGCTATCTATCTATAATAGATCTAGAGGGCTGAAAATTTACTTCTTATTATGTCTAGGAAAAACTTCTTTTTTTAAATTCCCTCCCTAAATACGTTTTTAGTTGGCGGTTCAATTTGCAATGTAAGTTTTTGCTAAATTGGTCAGCATTCAAGCTTTGTTTTTGAAAATTCAGACTTTTTTAGTGATCACTGCCCAACAAAAGGCAAGAGAAGTAACTTATTCATTGATCATCCCATTTAAAAAATTTAACACGGCATGCTGCCAAAAGACGTTAGTTACTCGACAGTTTCTATTGAGTTATTAACTGCACCTTTTTTTTTTTAAATTTGGGAATGATAAAAAAAGTTATGTTTAAGCAAGAGTTAATGATGCGGATATCCTCCATTATAACGCAGGTGTTGGGGTCCAAGAAAGCCAACAGCATTATAACCGAGTCGCGATAACTGCTTGATGGGTATGGGCGATAGATGAAAGACGAATAAGCATTTTATCATATAAAATCTAAGTGAGTTTGAACAAATAAACAAAGGCATTCTTTAATGTTTGTTTTTTTATTAAATAATACCACCAAAATAACTACAATGTATAATACAGTATACCAAATTTCAGTATTTAAAAACTAAATACTTACATATTTACATCAATGACTTACCTCTTTCATCGCTAGCAGCCATGTTTGATTACTTTCCTGACTGCCTTCGTCTAACAAAGTGCCTTGTTCCCTGAAACTAATTTAACAATGGGCAGTAAATAAATTGCTATATCTCTTAATATTAAAGGTACACTTACTAAATTTTCAGTGATTATTCCCAATGTATCACTTCAAATGAAATACAATTTTGAAAAAGTTATTATGGATTGATTGGAATTGTTATGATTAAAAATTTAAGTGTTTTTTTTTTGTTTGTTTTTTTATTTAAAAATTTTTTTTCATTGTTTATTTTTAATAATAAGTTATTATCTATAAACTACTTAGCAGTATCAGGTAATTGTGTAGCTGTTCTCGGAATGTATGAAATCGATAAAAGTCAATATTTACGTTCTACAAGTGATCAGTTCATGGAAAGTGTTTTTCAGTTATTTTTTAAAAAGTTTTCTAGTATGCCTAGGGGCATTATCAGGGAGGAAGGAGTTAAACCTTCAACCCATAAGCTACTGTCTGCACTTCAGATATTTCTGGGGGCAAAGCTGGAATTAATTTTTAAAAAGTTTCATTAACTACTGAAATGTTTTTGTCTAATTTATTTAAGTTTTACAGTTGGTTGGCCAGCCGGCGTAAGTCAAATATATTTCTTAGTTGGGCTGGGGGTGGGAGTTGTATCATCTCTGTCATCAAATGGGCTTACGGTGTAATAAAATAGAGCTCAGCCCAGTGTTAGCAACTTTATTTTCAAGTTTACATCTAAAATTGAGTCTTAAAACATCTCGATTCTCCAGATATATATCTAAAATCTAGAAAATATATTACATATTATTATTAAATGTGACTTTAATCTTCAACATTTAATTTTATTAAAATTAAAAGGAGATGTTGAAAATGGCCTAAACAGCCATAACGTGTACATCAGAAGACATACACAAGATGGAACTACTAAATTAAATAAAAATATTATTTTATAAAAAAATCATCTAAATAGCAATTTCTGACATCTAGACACAACCAAAAATATTTAGATTTAGATGAAAAACATCTAAATTGGCAACACTGGCTCCGCCCGAAATATCAGGTTTACATGTTTAAATGGAAATTCGTTTTTTATTTGCTGTTCGCTGGACGAGTGGATGATAGTATAGGTAAAAATGTTGGGATTCCCCCCCCTCCTTACAGCAGTTAATTGCATCATTAATCTAGCTTGGGGTGGGATTAAACTAATGAGAACATTCGTAGTTAAATTTAGTATGACTGATATCAGAATAAAGATTATTTTTTTAAATAAGATGTTGAAAATGGCCTAAACAACCATAACATGTGCATCAGAAGACATGCACAAGACAGAACTACATTCATAAAAACGTCGATTTGTTTGAAGTTTTAGAATTTTAACATTTATAACGTCAAGAACACTGAAATTGAAAATAATTTTCATTTTCATAGTTTATTGATTTTTTAAAAATGTTGATAATCTAAGATGTGACTGTCTTTTCACTTAGGCTGTTCCATCCATTTGTTACTCTTGCCGAGAAGAAATTTTTTGTAACACCAGTGAGGGTCTGAATTTGTAGTTTATGGCTGTGTCGTCTGGTTTTACTGAAGATACATGAAGTCATCATTTTCAGCAATGAATATCAGTATCCACTCTATGTATGTTGTTCTGGATTCTATAGACTTTCAATGCTGTTTATTTTATCTCTTTTTCAGACGAGGTATTGCCCTAGCTTGTCTAGGAGGCCCCATCTATGCCATAGGAGGCTTGGATGATGCGTCCTGTTTTAACACTGTTGAACGATATGATCGTTACACTGACACATGGACATTTTTATCCTCTATGAAGATTCCGCGTGGAGGTGTTGGAGTCACAGCACTCAAGGTAAAAAGAATTCTTACATTGCATCCATAACAGGGCGAAAAACTTGACATAAGGGAGACAACTTCACAATTAGGCTTTGCCTATTTATCTCCCTTACATTATAGCACTTGAATATAAATAATACTAGCATAGTACCCGTAAAAATGACTGGATTTTTTATATTATCTATGGATAGATTAATATTTTAGAATATTTCTATTTTTAAACATCGTTTTAAAAAAATATATAATCTTTTAGTTGATTTTTAAAATAGTGTTACCAAAAATAAAATATAAGATTTTCATCTAACTCTTTATCGAACATTGTTTTAACTCAGTTGGTGCCTAAAGTTCAAATGAAAGCCAATCAGAGCTTTTAGCCATTACACTTACACACAAACACAAAGCTTCAGCAGTCAGTCACATAAGTTTTACTCTCTTCCTCTCTTTAATCAGCTTTGAAGAGAGTATAAAACTTATGTTTCCATTGTGACTCTTTGACGTGAACAGACAAACAAACATACCAACCAATTTTGTGACCATGGTATTTGTATGTATAGATTTTCTTTCCATATTTCGGAATGGTTAAAATTATTTTTCAGGACTATGATGAAAAACGTTAGTCAGGAGCCCTGCTTTTTTACCATTTTTGGCTTTTTTCAAATACAAAAATGCAGACCTCAGAAAACTTCCCAATCCTCTAAAAACGGTGGGGAAATCAAATTCCTGGCTAACACCCTGTTCTTGGACACCAACACCCACGTTATAACGGATGGTACTAAATAAACCAATTTTTCTTGTGTATTTTCTGATTTTTATTTGTTGTCGTTGCAGGGCTTATTGTATGCTGTTGGTGGCAATGATGGTTCAACATCCCTGGATAGCTGTGAACGTTACGACCCTTTGACCAATAAATGGGCTCCAATTGCCAGTATGAAGAAGAGAAGAGCCGGTGCAGGAGTTACTGTACTAAATGGAATGGTCTACGCTGTTGGTAGGTTATGAAATTAAGTCAAAGATTTGATTGCGATAAGTCTGATCCTGCCGTAGGCAACTGACGGCACGCATGCAGATCCAGGTTTTCCTAATCTGATTCTAGCATTAATCAAATGACAGCATATATGAAATATATGGATACACATTGCATTTTATATACATGGATAATAAAGATCTGCATTGCAGTGAGTTTGGAGAATATATGGATACACATTGCATTTTATATGTACTTGAAATAGGCTTTTTTTGAGAGAAGTTAATTGCATCATTAAGCTAGCTTGGGGTGGGATTAAACTAATAAGAAAAATGGTAGTTAAATTTGGTATGACCAATATCAGAATTAGGATTATTTAAAAAAACTATTGATATTCTTGGATGTGACCATCTTTTCACTTAGGCTGTTCCATGTGTTTGCTACTCTTTACGAGAAGAAATTTTTTCTAACACCAGTGGAGGTCTGAATTTATAGTTTATGGCTGTGTCCTTTGGTTTTACTGCAGATAGATGAAGTCAGCATTTTCTTATCAGGGCATTTTGAGCAATGAAGGTATATAAACGTAGATAAGTAGAAATTTGCATTGCGGTGAGCTTGGAGAATAGTTTTCTATTGACCACAAACGGATTTTTATTATTCTTTGTTTTTATAACTTTTTATATTTTTATTCTCTAAATTCAGCATTTTTACTACGTCATCAGAATATGAAATTCTATTTTTACTACATCATCATGGGGTAACCTACTTAATGATAATATAGATTACTGGCATCCCCTAGCGTGACTTACAGAGGATAAGTTCCAGAAGTTTTTATCGACACATGTCGCTTTTTGTCAAAAGTCTGTGGTAGTTGAAAGGTTATAAATATATAAGCATTTATGATTTCCTAAACTTTTTATGTTTTGTTTTTACTGTACAGTGTATTTTCTATGATGCGTTTTTTCGAGGTATGCCGCAAAACTCTGCAAAATATTCCCATTAAATTATTCAAGACTGAACTGTGAATGGAAAACCCGCGAACGGCAAGGAATAACTGTAGATACCATAAAAAGTTTTTACTAAGCAAAAGCAAAGATTAAATTTAATTATTTTTCTATCACTGTCAATATACATTTTTCCCCTTAATTACTGTATTTATTCATGTATAATACATGCTTTTTTCTCAGATTTTTAAACCTAAAAATTGGGGGTGCACATTATACATGAGAACTAAATGTTACCCCTTTCTTCCCAGCTAAGTGCCTGGCCATATTCAGGGCAGCATGACTGAAAGTATGTTATATCTATTGTCCAAGCTGACTGGTGCATAACAAAGAGTTTAAATCAATTTTCTATGGTTATTATAATATATTAAATGTGTTCATTATATTTCACAAGTTAAGTATGCATTATAGATGACCAGTGTATTGATGTGGAATATAATTCATCCGGCAGTATTAGAATGAAGAGACAATTTGCAAGGCCAAAGAACAGTGTACAAAGCTTTGAACTAATGAAATGTTCAATCAAATAAAGAAATCTCTTTTGTCCACCATTCTATGGCCTTCCAAATTGTCCCTTCGTTTCAATACATTAAAGATGTAAATTTGATAATAAATGATATTATGGAAAAGTCAGTGCGTTTTATACACAAGACATGTTTTTTCCGGATTTCATTGTCCATAATTAGCAGTGCGCATTATATACGAGTGTGTATTATACACAAATAAATACAGTATACGGTCACTAAAAGTTGTGTCTTGATAATTATGTGAATGACTATTTTTCAGGTGGTTTCGATGATAATGCTCCTCTTCATTCGATGGAGCGTTATGACCCCGTGACAGATATCTGGACGTTGATGCCTTCAATGTCATGTTGTCGTGGCGGTGTAGGCGTGGCAACTTTGGGAGGCAAAATATTTGCTGTTGGTGGGCACGACGGATCTAGTTACTTGAATTCAGTTGAAGCCTTCGATCCGAGTGTCAGAAAGTAAGTTTTTTTTTCTTCATCTAATAAATATTAATATGATATTAATATTAATAATAATAATTGCTGTAGCAATACTGACAATTTTAACTGTCCCAAAGGAGATGTATACGGTCCTGAAAAACATTTTTAACCGTACCCAAGGAAATGTAAACCGTTCTGAAAAACAATTTTAACCGTCCCAAAGGAAATGTATATGGTCCCAAAATCAAAATGTTGTTTCTTTACTTTGTTATTATCATCTATAGTTGTTAGTTGTTAGTAGCATAATAAAAACACCATTAAAATGTTGAGGAAATAAATAATTGTCAAACTCCAGTCCAAACCTGGAGTTGACTTTGTTTTTCTACTGTAACAAAAACAAGAACAATCCTCACCAAATTTATAAGAAGTAACATTCCCCTACAGTGATTAGAAATCATGACCAACTGATTGGAAGTCATGTCTCTTAAAAAAAAGAAATTTAAAAAAAAAAAAAAAAAATCATTTTCGTCCAGAACACATTTTTACCGTCCCCCAGGACAATGTTAATTTCGAGCCCTAGGTTTGATTTGAATTTCTATTCACCAGTTGGCTTCAGTGTCTCAATTAGCAGAGTGGCAGGACGTATACCTGCACTCCCAGGAGGGATGTGTGTTTGAGTCTTACCCAAAGCTTATTCTTTATTTTTGATATGATAAAAAGCAAATAATAAATTAAGGTGAAGGTATATAGTAGTCAAAAATTAATACAGCCCCCCCCCGTTATAACGCTGTTAGCTATATAACGCGGGTGGATGGTGGCCCCAAAATATTAATCTAGATCCAAAGTGGCTAGATCTATCCACAAAATAGCTAGATCTAGCTCTATATTAGCTAAATTGGCCAGTCTGGTTCGATTATAATGCGGTTGGCTTACTTGGACCCCAACACCAATGTTATTATGGGGACACCAGTAATAAGTTTATGTTGTTTGGCAATCTCACTTTAATGCCTTCAGAAATTTTCTTTCTTTACTCCCCCTATACACAATGGGTTTATAGCCAAAAATTGTAGCAAATTTGTCATTTGTACGAAAGAACTGTGTAATCCTGGGTGTGGGGTCTGTATTTGCACTCATTTCAACAATCTATATTAAAATGATCCAATTTCTCAAGGGAGGTAACTCCGGGTATATTAAATGCTAATTATAGAGTAGATTCCCTTCATATATTATTTATTTGCAAATATAATATAAATTGGAAGTGACTTAACATTGAGCTTAATGGCGAGTTATGGTAAAAGGTTGTCTTTAGATTTTACAAGTATATTTTCTTGTTATAACGAAAATATAAACTCTTATCAAAGAGGAACTTTGGGGAATTTGTTCGTTTTGACAAAGAATTTCTCTACGGAATTCTGATGGCATTTTGAATTTTTATTTTATTTTTTACTACTTGTCGGTGCCTACATTTGAAACAGTTATTATACAGGTCTTGTTAGTCATTCAATAGAAACCGGCATGTGACTAATGTCTTTTGGCAGCATGCCATGTTGGGGGTGATCAATGAATAAGTTACTCCTTTTGCCTTTCTAAAAAGTCTGAATTTTCAAAAAAAACGGACACAAACTAAGGGACCAATTTTGCAAAAACTTACATTGTAAATTG
>VCCN01003888.1:4921062-4946742 GCA_006491835.1 Architeuthis dux
TGTAAATAAATAAAGAAATGAGCGTTGAGTGGGGATCGAACCCGCATCCACCTTGGAAGCAGCCTTACGACTGAGTTAACGACACTCACATGATTTCTTAATAAAAAATGTCTGTATAATTATCATATTCTGTCAGATATAAATTATCCATACAGTCGGCATGAGAACAACATATATTCATGCCAAAATGATCATGGATTATAGAGATATGTGTGTTTCAGGACTCCTGCCTTCCACGAGAGTGTCATTAGTAACAGTGGTAACAGCGGGTTCGATCCCCGCACAATGCTCTTTTTTTTTTATTTACATGATTTAGGCCACTCATTTGAAACTGAGTCAAATCAGTGCCAAGCAATTATATATTCCTAATAAAAAATGTCTTTATAATTATCATATATGTATATATGATCAGTGTAAAAATAAAATATACAGTTAATCAACGAAAACCATAAAATGACAGTACAGATTTTAATGTCTAAAATATTGATCAACACCTTATGCCTATATGAGGATAGACTAAATACAGTATCCGCTTCCAGTTATGTGCTACCATACCTGACAAAATGTATTGTATGTAATTAAACAAAAAATATTCAAAATTCTTTTTTAAAAAAACATCCTCATCCAAATTTTTTCAGAAACCCAAGAAGAATAAACATTAATAATTTAATGACAAAAATCTTTTTAAACTATTTTTTTTTTTTTGTAAAAACAAAAAGTGTACACTGTATTTTAACAAAGAAAAACTTTCCTAACAGAAAATGTTTTTTTTTTTTGCATTTCTTACTTTCTGATTCAAGGACAATTTAAAAATAAACAAATGGTCTGTGGCATCGATAAAATTATATTGTCTACACAAATAATTTTTAGTTGATAATTTTCTTCAATCTTTTTTTCTTATTAATAACATAGATTATTACGATAAAATTAGTAGATTATTACAAGTTCCAGACGTTTTTATATCACTTTTTTGTCAAAAGTTTGTGGTAGTTGTTATATTATAAATATATATACATTTATGAATTCCTAAATCTTTTACATTTTGTTTATACTGTACAGCATATTTTCTATGATGCGGTTTTTTGAGGTATGCCGCAAAACTACCAAAAATATTCCTATTGAATTATTCATGACTGAACTGCAAAATATCAAAGCCATGAATGGAAAACCTGCGAATGGCAAGGGTATATAGGTACTATACGATAATGATTGATAGTAATTATGAATAATTTAAATTACAATATATCATCAAATGAGCTTGTCATTAAGGCAAAAAACAGAAATGGTGGCAGAGAGGTTGGGATTTGGGAGTAGGTTTAAGAGCAAGATTTGATCTGCTGCCAAGCCGTAGATCGGGTGATAAGAGTAGCTGGGCGTTTAACAGGTGTATCTAAGCGAAAGGGTCGTGATTTCGAAGCTTATTCTTTATTTCTGATCCGTGCTGTTAACTCGGGCCATCAACTTACGGCAGTGAATAAAGTTGTGATAAAAAGCAACTAAAAATTAAGACGAAGGAAAATAGTAGTCAAAAATTGATTAATAATACAGGCGTCACCTGTTATAATGCAGGTGTTGGGGTCCAAGAAAGCCAACCATGTTATAACCAAGCCAAGATCAAGTTAGCTAGATATTTTGTGGTCCCCGGTCCACCATCCATCAGTGTTATAATGCGAACTGTGCTATCGTGGCTAGTGAAAGCAGAGTTGTCTCCCATGAAGGGAATTCCCTATTTCCACACACGGTCAGCTAAACCCTCGCTACCCCCACATACTGACAGCCAATCAGGGACCAGCAAGTAATCACATGGCATACGCTAATTTTGAATCAGTGTCTTTTCTATCCAGATCAGCATAATGTGAAGACGTGTCCGAATTTTGCTCCGCTTTTTCCACCCTTGGCTCTTGGGCCACGTGCCCGAGGCAGAAACCAAGATTTTCCTAACAAGCCAATAATTCGGCCCAAACTGTAAGTAAGACACTTCATTTCACATGTACACATCCTGAAAGACTTTTAGCCCATAACATTTATTATACACAATCGCAAACAAATATACCCGAACAAAGGACTTTTAGATATTTACACACATATACACGGACAATGGACTTTTACATACGCACACATAAGCATTTAACTAAATTTACACCCTTGTTTGAATAAAGAAATGTTTGTCTCTTTCTGCAGGATGCCTTTTTCGTTTATCATTCGTTGCTGTTCCCTTTTTCTACCATTGATCGTATTTAAATGGAGTCATTTCTTACCCCACTTTTGAGAATCTTTACTATGGAGAAATCTCACGCATCAAGCCGGCATCCACAAAACCATCCTCACAGAAGACCTGATTCTCATCAATAGATCGGCTTCTTTTCCTCCACAAAACCTTCCAGACGCCAGCAAAACCAACCTCCATAAACTAATGAATCGTGTTATAACGGGGGAGTCCTGTCAAAAATTAATTAATAATTGTGCAAGAAAAAAAAAATCTAAAGTTCTTCCAATTGACAGGTTGTTGATTTGGTGTGGAAGGGAAAACTGGTTTCATATCACATCACCAGACAATACTTTTAGTCTCTAATTTTGCCCTCTGTAAATATCTCGAGTTACTAATAGAAACTTTAGTAACTTTACTATTCATTGGTTGTCACCAAGGCTGTCAGCGCTGGGTTTGGTTTTTCTTTTTTCAATACCTGTCTGGGTTTTTAATTTCAAAATTTAATAAAATCTAAGTTTTTCCATTCATTACAGTTTCTCAAATGTTTTATTACTTGAATCTGTCGAGTGGCAACCGGAAACAATTAAGTTATTTTACATTATACAAACTTTGTACTGACCTTCGTATTATGTATCCAAAAATGTTTAAATGTATATAAAACTTACGTATTTCTATTTTTCATGAGTTTTGTCAAATTTATTTCCTCTTACCTTATGAAACAAACAGCCTTTCGATTGCTAAAAAAGAATTTTCTGATATACAACCTACTTCTGTTTGCTTCTACCATATATGTGTGGGCTCTCAGTCCCTTGTACCCCCTTCTAGTAAAAACAAATACATCAGGGTTTACTACTTCTAAACCACACATAATCTTGAACATTTCTATTAAGTCTCGCCGATCTCTTCTATTTTCTAATGATGTTAATCCTAACACTTTTAGCCTATCCTCATACCTTTTAGTTCCAGTACTAACTTAGTTGCACGTCTCTGGACTTTTTCTAAAAGATTTCTATCTTTCACCAAGTATGGTGACCAGGCCTGTGCACAGTACGGTGCTGATGGACATAAGTCTTATGTAGTATAAGGAACGAGTCCTTGTCTCTATATGAAAAGGTATACTTAATCAGTACTAGTATGTAGTAGCTAACTAGTAAACGTTAATGTATAGGTAAAAATAATTTATTTTAAAACTGACTTATTGAGTTGTTATATGTTCTGGGGTTTTGGTAGAATCTGGGTTTATTTGACCGTGATCTTGTTTTTATTTAGGAGAAGCTGCTGGCAGGCCTTTCAGATGCAGGGGAGATAACTTGAAATTATCTTTGAATACAAGTTACTCCCCCTTCCCAGTGGAAACGGTTGGATATCAAGCAGTTAAATAATTTTCTATGTCCCTACTTAAATCTTAAGAGATATTAATAACTGCACCTATTTCTCCCAGAAATTTTTAATACAAACGTTTCCAGTAGGATTTTCTTTTTGGTTCATATGTCAATTCAATTTTAATTTTAATAGCCTTTTTAAAAAGAATTAGGCTACACCTCTGTCTGAAAAAGGAAGACCTTGAATTTCATGAATACACGTATACTTTGAATATTGCAGTTAAATCGGTTCCAAAATTTGTCCATACTATTCAAAACCACACTGTTCAAGGTCTTATAATTTAATAATTTTTTTTTTCAGCTTATTTACATTAATTTGTACAGCAATACCTTAACTGTACTACATCAAAACCCGCACTATTCAAGGTATTGCTGTATATTTATTTTTTGTCTGAACAGATATTCACCAGATGTTATTGAGATTATCTTTTATTGAGTTGCACTTGGAATTGATGTTTATTCTTCATATCCATAGTTTGAGTCCCGTTCAGGTAAGTAAAAATTCTAATTCTTAACTCAAACTTTATTGGACTACCGTCTGCTTTTAGAGCATATATTTCATCAGCACCCCACCCTTCAAAGTTGGTCAGAAAAGATACATTGAAAATTAAATTTGTATTCTTTGACTCTTCCCCCACCCCTCACCATCCCTTGTCTCCCAACATCCCCCTACCACCACCTTGAGTCTTCCAGTGCCCCCAAGGGAGCGGTAGCGCCCACTTTGGGAATCACTGCATTATCTGTGTTTCTCATTGGCTGTTTCAGTTTTACTAACCAATTGTTGGTAATAATCTATCACTGTTTACTAAACTTTTTCAGACTACCGCCTCCTTTTAGAGCATACATCTCATCTGTGAACCCCTGCAGTGTCGATAAAAAATGATATATTGTAAATTAAATTTTAATAAAATTTTCTTTTTAAATTTAAGCATTTATTTTATATCCAAATATGAAATCAAATGATGGATAATTTTATATCTGACAGAATATGATAATTATAATGACATTTATTAGTTGAGAACCTGTATTTGCCCGATGCCGATGTGAGTAACTGTTAAACGAGCAACCTAAATGTGAATAAAGAAACAAACTCTGTGTAGGGATCGAACCCGCATCCACCTGGAAGCAACCTTATACGCAGGTTCTGTCCTACCGACTGAGCTAACGAAGATCTCATGGTAGTCAGGAGTCTTTTAATCCTACCCTTTGTTGGAGTCGCTCACACTGGCACTGGGCAGGTATAGGTTCTCAACTAATAAATGTCAATATAATTATCATATATCCAAATATATAATTTTACAAAAGTATGTAAAAATACTTGATTAATTAATATAAATATAATTGATATGAACGATGGGCCTGATGTGATGACCTGATTGTGCAAAAATTAGTCTCAATATTAGTAAGCAGCATCCTTACACCCTTTGTCTTCCAATGCCCACTCTCACCCTGGGAATCACTGAATCTGACATTTACGGTACTTGTTCTGCTGATCATTTTTCTCAGTTCAATCCTGATGGAAAGCAGAATTGAGTTTTCACTTTTACTTTTTATGTTAGAAACTATCAACCAAAACTGTCAACATAGGTTTCTTCAGTTTTTAAGCACTTCTGCCTTGCTGGCTAGCTATGTATGTAAGAATGTGTCAAGTGTACAGACCGCACCAATAGAGTCTGTCCATTATATTTTTCTTTATAATGGTCGATTTTCAGTTGATCTACTTTTTAAAAACTGTTGACTTTACCCAGTGCCTAAAACAGTTCCAGTAGGCCTCAAATAGGCTGTATAGGTGTGCAGTAATGCACACATGATTTCACCAATTTTTAGGGGTTTAAGAAATTAAGTAGTTTGATTTTAAATATATGTAGTATATTTTTATATTATATTTCAAATTATTTTCTGTACAAAGTGCTGAAAATTTAAACATTTACTCATTATTAGGAGTAATTGAGGGGAGTTAACAGCAATAAACAAAACAAAACGGTTGATGAAAGTAATTGTTTGCTGCGAATTGGGGAAGAACAAACTGATTTTCTTTGGCAGAAAAACAGTTTATGAAAAAAAGGAAAAACAATTCTTTAAGGCACCACCAACAAAAGAGTTTTTATTAATTGAAAAATTTTCAAGAGAAACAAATCTGAAATGTTGCTCTCTGAAAAAAAGTCCAAAAATCAACAGATGTATTTACAAAAACTGGAAAACAAAAAATTCAACTAAACATTGATGCAGGGCAGGTGCAAAGGTTTCATTCGCCCTAGGACCTTTGTGCCCTAGGTGACCGCCTAGATTTGCCTAATGGACGGGCCGGCCCTGCATTGATGCCTTTTTCGCAAGACAAAAAGTAAATTCAATGTTATCTTACAAAAAAAATAGATAAACAACTTTCGTAGCTGGAAAATATACAATGAACAGAGTTTCTTAAACTTTTCAAATGTTCTCGTCCGTTAATAATGTACATCTGATGTGAAGTAAGTTCAATTTGTCTGTTTGATATTTGATAACCTTTTCTACCATAGCATACCAATACAGGAATGAATTTTTGTGATTACATATATTTTTTTAATTATTTATGATACTTTTGTTCATTTACTATTATTACTAATATTTTTCATTTTAAATTACAGAGGGAAGCCGTTTATTATAATCACAGATGATGTGATCAAATAGTTAATGTTATCAAGATCGGTCGGTCCCAAACACTTTCGGTAAAATGAATTAAAAATTATCAATAAATTTTTTATTATTAAATTTGTTATTAAATTCATTGTTATAAACTACTTTACAGTATAACAATGAATGTAAATTGTTCCAATTTTTATATCCTTTGCATAATGTTATCAGCCGGTTATTGTTAACGCAAAGACCCTGTCCCAAAGTGATCACACTAAGCTGCTTCCTCTGTATTAAAATTATGAACATAAGACAACCCAATGATTCTATTCTCGATTTTCAGAAATAATTTTTGCTTAAAGAACACAAATTGAGACCATTTTGTTCTGATGTCTTATCCATTGGGCCAACCTCTCTGATTTGATTAATATCATAACCTAATCATTGCTTAACATCTATTAATTATCCTAGTTTCTGAACAACTTTTAACATTCTCTTCTCATAAGGTATCTAATGTTTGAAAAGATTTTCTAATGAACTTTTTCAATGATATCAAAACACTTCAAATATTGTGTATGAAAGTATTTTATATGTAAGGTGTGAGGGACTCGCTGGGAGTTTCTATAATTAGTGTGTGTGTGTGTGTGTGGGGGGGGGTGCACTAGTTTAAAATGATTCTACTAGGGATGAATATTTATTCACTCTTATAGTTCCCCCTCTTTAATACAGCAATTATTTTCATTAGATGAAGAATTGTAAATCATTATTATTCATTTTTTGGCTACGATTCACCTTCATCTTAATTTTTTAGTTGTTTTTACTCGGGTTGGTTTCAGTGAGTAAACAGTGCTGATCAGAAATAAAGAATAAGCTCCAGGTGGGACATATCCCTCATGTGATGTCAGATATATCCTGTTTGCTAGTTGGCTTCAGTGGCACAACTGGCAGAGCGTATACCTGCCCTCTCAGTAGGGGATGCGAGTTCAAGTCTCACCTGAAGCTTATTCTTTATTTCCGATCAACGTCGTTTACTCAGGCTGGCTTCCCTTCAGCAGTGAGTAAAAGTTAAGATGAAGGTAAATAGTACTCAAAAAATTAATAATAATGTTCCCAACTTTGTTTCATTTTAATTCGCAGGCTCCTCGTCATACGGCATGACTGGCCAAGGTAAGTAATTAAATTTAGACTAGTATAAAGATTAGTTTTCAGATGGGGTTTTTTTCATTTTTTTTTTCATTCATTCATTACACCTTTGAGTGACTTTCTGATCCTTTTCAGAAAGTAAGTATTAGTCATGAAAATAAATTTTACAGCAAGGTTTCCCATTTTACAAAATATAAAGACAAAGATGACCATATTTAACTTCTTTGAATTCAATAACATTTAATATTCTTGAACATTTATTTACTTAAAAAAGGTTCTTAATAAATGAGTTCTTCAAAGAAGTCAGAGCATTTGATAATGAAATAATTATCTGCAAAATCTGAAGTTCAAATCATCAGGGATTACCATCATTTTAGCTTGTGTAGTCATGTCAAACTTTGTTGAAAAATTTATTAATTAAAAAAATATATAAAACAATGATATGCAAATTGCTTGTGAGATTGCAAATTAAACTTTGATGAACCAATTCAAATATTCTAACTTAAAAGTATTTAAAAAATAAACTAGAATGAACACCACAGAGAATGCCATTTATATATTTATTATTAGATGAAGTATTGTAACCCAATTTTTCTAACTTCATCTTAATTTTTAGTTGTAAAAAAATAACTAAAATGATTAAAAAAAAATTGCAATACTTTCAGTAGTTGTAACATTGTTGTCGGGACAAACTTGAAATTTTACATTTACACAAGGTTAAAATTTTAATAATAACATAAATCCTTTACTGCTGTCTAACGAGAAAGGTGAAAATACCTGTCGAGGGGGGGAGCAGAGAAACGAACCCCCGCCTTTCCTTGGGAATAGAAAAACCTCTTAAATTAACTCTTAAATTCGTATTTTAAAAATTCAAATCTTAAATCAAGGGAATGACTTCTGATCAGAGTTACTTCCCTTGCACTTTTACACAAATCTTTTTATTTTTTTCAATTCACAAAAGGGTTCAATTTTAAAAAATTCTATTCATTGTAGCAGGGCTTGAAATTAATGTCCCGGGGACAGTAAAAATGTGCTTGGGACGAACAATATCTTCCCCGGGATGCCTCCGGGGACGGAAGTGATTTTTTTTTTGATTTTTAAAAAATTTTTTTTTTAAAATCACTTCCGCCCCGAAGGTGTCTGCGGAAAATTAAAAAAAAAAAAAATGAAATATGGTGAGGATTGTTTTTGGACGGTTAAAATTGTTTTTCGGGAAGGTTCCTAGACGGTAGTGATTAAAGTTATTCTGGAGCCCTGCGTAGAGTTGCACTGTTTAGGAGTGGTATGAAGCGGTTCATTAATTTACGAGTTAGACAGGTGCACAATTTTCTGTTTGGAGAAGAAAACTGAATTTTTTTTTTTCAAATCAGATTATTTTTTTTTTTTTTTAAATTGTTGATGGGGGTAGGGGTAAATGGGATTTATAATCCAACACAAATGTCTATGAAACATAAAACCAAAAACATTTATGTGCACATAAATTCTTTTTTTTTCTTCCTTCTTACGGGGGATGATTATAAGAATGTCTTTAAATCTTATATCATCCAATTTATGTATGTATATCCATTCATGGTTGTATGGATATGTGCTTATATATATATATATGTACAGTGCAGTTACATTTTATGAGAGTTTCACTTGTAAATTTGCTTCAAGCATGTGATATTTAAATTCTTATTTAATGAACAAAATTTGAAAAGATTCAGATATCTAATAACTGGATTCGGTAATTTCTTGTTTTATTACGTACATAAAATAAAAGGAAGTACGGCTTGCAGAATTATCTCCCTTTCTTTACAATCGATCATTTGTCTTTATTTGGTGAGCGTCTACATCAGTGTGTATCTCAGTGTTTTATTGCAGTGGTGCTTGTGTATTTTATAACTATAAACTAAATAAAAATATTACTTATTTGTATTAAAAATCATCTAAATAGCAATTTCTGACATCTAGATGCAACCAACAACATCTGGATTTAAAAGTTAACTAAAATTATTTAAATTAACTATAAAACGCTGCAGTAAAACCAGAGGATACAGCCATAAACTACAAATTCAGACCCCCACTTGTGTTAGAAAAAACATTCTCTCGGTAAGAGTGGTAAACACATGGAGCAGCCTAAGTGAAAAGACAGTCATATCCGAGAATATCAATATTTTAAAAAAATAATCTTTGCTGTGATATCAGACATACCAAATGTAACTACCATTTTTCTTATTGCTTTAAACCCATCCCAAATACACTGAAGCTGGCTTAATGATTCAATTAACTGCTTTCAAAAAAAGCCTATTTCAAATATATATTCAAGTATATAAAATCTTTTAAAGTAAACTACAATCGGAGCAAAGGGGAGATAATTCCTGTAAGCCATTGTCCCTTTTATTTTATGTACGTAAAATAGGAAATTACCCTGGATTCTTACAGGAAATTCATTTAGTTCTTGAAAGTATTTTTTAAAATTTTCTTTTTCAGTCGGAAAAGGTTCCTAACCGTAAATGCAACTGATAAAAATTTGGGTACTTTTTTCTTATTTGTTTGCCACTCATTGCGACCTGTTCCTCCATTTTCTCAGATCCCTGCATCCGTTCCACTTTTTGTGTGTTAACTCCTCAGGCTGCTATTTGTTACTATCAAACTGCAGAATTTTG
Organism: Architeuthis dux; assembly: GCA_006491835.1. Lineage (NCBI taxonomy): Eukaryota > Metazoa > Mollusca > Cephalopoda > Oegopsida > Architeuthidae > Architeuthis > Architeuthis dux. The sequence goes on from VCCN01003888.1 coordinate 4,931,055, forward strand.
TATTTACTTTACGTTAACACACAAAAAGTGAAGGGTGTTGGGGGACTGGCAAAATCGAGGAACACAGCACATTGTACGGATAACAAAGACGTACTCTAATTTGTTTTTATATGTGATATCTTTTTGCATAGCTGGACGGAATTAAATTAGAGCCTGTTGTAAGACAGCGTGCACTTGACAAAAAGTTTGTGTGCATCAGTTGTTGTTTAAATTTTACTTGAACTATTCAAGAAATACACAAGAAGTTTAGTTTAGTTGTGTGTCTGTTACAGTAAGATTGAGATTGCAAAACTGGTGATTTTGTGAAATCCCTGGTTTCACAATCAGTGTAGTAATGGTTAACAAGCTTGTGATGCTGACCATTAATACTGTCGTGAGTTTGATCCTTACCACTACTGTGGCCTTGTGTCAAACTAAGTTGTATATACACAGTAAATATCAAGTATATTCTGCTTTAGTATTTACAAAGTTTATCTTAATTTGACACAAGGCCACAATAGTGCGGCACACAGTGAGGATCAAACTCTGTACATTAATGATCATCACAAGCTTGTTAACCATTACATGTACAGAATTTGATCCTCACTGGGTGCTGCACTATTGTGGCCTCGTGTCAAATTAAGATAAACTTAATAAATATCAAGTATATTCTGCTTTAGTATTTACAGTCTATATACAGCTTAGTTTGACACGAGGCCACAGTAAGGATCAAACTCATGACAGTATTAATGGTCAGCATCACAAGCTTGTTAACCATTACTACACTGAGCGTGAAATTACTGAAATGTTCAGGGATTTCATAATCTTACTCTAACATGACATGACTGGAACTGAAACTGGATTTCTTTGATATTTTCTGAACATATTATCAAAATACGTTTTGATTCTTTTTTGTCACAAAAAAAAAAAAAAAACCTTCTCAGCTGGGACTGATGCGACCAGCTTATTTATCAAAAGTGAGGCACCCTATGAGGATTAAAGGTTACTACACTAGTAATGATCCCCGAGAAGCTCATCATCACTCGATAGTAGGCACTGATAAGGGTCTGGCACAAGATCACAGCAGGTATGTTCTTTTATATAAAAGATTTCTTAAATATTGTATAATTAAAAAAACAAAATGCCCTTATTGTCTATCGCTAACAATAGAGACTTTTTAAAAGGTCCCTATTGTTAAAGATGGACTCTTTATTACCTGCGACGAACGTTGAAAGGTCTATGAAAGCCAAAATCACTTTCTTTCAGACCAAATTGAAAAAGGTTGAAAGCATACATATAGAGAAGGGGGAGGCGAGAAAGAGATTTTACAATATTTATATTTCTGACCTATTTTTCATGACGTCATAATAGAAGCCGTGATGTCATAAGAGAACTTATTCTGATCACACAACAGCGCAGGTTTTAAACAGTCAGTTTGTTGTTCGAGATAAACAATGGGGAGGAGACAAAAAGGTGATGGCATTTTGGCATCTTTCCTCCTTCCAAATAAAACCCCAAACTCTCAATGCAACCTGCCCAGGGGTGCCCAGCAGGGCCCCAACTGAAATATGGTTTCTCCACTTGTCAACATCAGATAATCATAGGTTGGGCTATCTTCTGCATAATTCAGCTGTTGCTTTGCATTCTTGCGTTGGGGAGGCCAGGAAGAGACGGCCCGTGTCACACATGCACAGCTGGTGTACTTTGGGAGGGTTAGGGTCACTACCACCTGTCGATGAGCTGATTTTTATATTTTTCAAATAGATGCCTTTAGCATCTAAGGATATCTGAAAGAGAAAATTGAAGTAGAATTAACTCTTAATTTCATAAAAGAAAATTAAATTCACCTCATTCTTAACATCTGTAGTAGAAAAGTCTCTTTAAAACAGGAGGACCGCAGGGCGCAAAGGTTCTTTCTCAGGACACCTCTTCGGAGGGAACTTCTTCTGCACGAAACCGGCAAATGCACTGTCTACACCAATATCTGTCAGACCGCAGCCAAAAGCGAATTATTTTCATTCCTCATAATCGGCCACTTATATCCTACTAAGGAATGATTTAAGTGCTTGTATGCAAAGTGTCTGGGGCAGCAAAACATGAGCGGGGAGCCCAAATGTTCTAACAACGCTGCCACACAGTCTTTTTGGCTGTGGCTGGGCAGAGGGCTCCAGTTCATTCTCGCGGTCCGCATTGTCATCACAATATCTTAATCAAAACAAGGATGAAATGTAGAATTTAGACCACTTCAACTACATAACAGATAACTGTGAATAAATAGTATCACAGAATCTGAAGAATTTATTAATTAAATTACATTTTGATTACAGTATAATCGGAACATTTGTGCTTTTGACTTGAATCAATTTTGTCTGGATCTGGGTCTGGATTCTACATTTGATCCCTAACTTGTTATAAGCTTGGTATATTAGAAACCGTCAACCAAAACTGTCAACATTGGCTTCTTCAGGTTTCAAGTGAGTCTGGCTGGCTAGCTACCTATGTGTCATGCGTACAGGCCACACAAATGGAGCTAAAACTATAAATTATAAATGCTGGAGTTTGACAGTATTTGAATTTCTGTGATCATTACAAATGGTGGGTGGTAGATATAGATCAAAGATTCAATTTAATCAAAACAAGTATTTTGTGATATATAAAAGAATATTGTGAAGAAATAGTAATTGAATTTTAGGGCTGCCCTATAAAGGGTTAAAGGAGTCTGAATTCTGCATTTCATCCTTGTTTTGATTAGATTAAATTTTGTGCTTTTGACTTGAATCAATTTGGGGATCTGGATTCTACATTTGATCCAAAGAAAGTTACAAAAAAGAAAAAGGTTGAGAAACTTACTGAAGCTTTATTCGACTGGAAATTAATTTCTTTTGAACTTTTAAAATCCACTTTTCCTGCAAGTGAAATTATATTCACACCACTGCGACCAACAAGTTTCACAGAACTCTCAGGAGCCTCAATACTGCAAAGAAAGAAAAACAAACTCTTAACTGACATCAATTCTTCTTTCTCTCTACAAATGTCGAACTGAGTTATAAAGTAGTTTTTCTTAAACTATTTCAGTGTCATCCATCCTCAAGTCTTTATGACTAAATTTCCATATGTTTTTGATTATTTTCATATTATTTTTTCCTTTGAGTATAATTTTAGTTCATTTTGTATCATGAGAAAAAAAAGCATAAATTAACTCATTTCTAAACTGTTTATATTTAGGATGTTAAAAAGACATGAATAAAATATGTAAATAAAACTAGGAGTGACAAAAAAATAAGAATTTTTCTAGTCTACATAAATTTAGCAAACAACAGTCTTAGAACTTAGAATTAGATTTTTAGAAATAGTGTTTTCTTATTGTATATGTTTACCACAAAAATTACTTTTTTAAAACTCTTAACATCCTGTTGAAAATTTTCTAAGTCCAAAGCCTAGTTCTGTAATGATTGAGCAGAAAATGGCTAGAAATGGTTTGTTTATTCAAATGTTTATAGTGACTTTACTTGTGGACAGATTGTTGTGAAAATTGGCAGTTTTGCAAGAAAGACTTGTGCGCCCTTGTGCGCTTTAGGATTTTCAGCCATGTTTGTTTACGTGCGACCTCATGCTCTTTAGGACTAATATCTGAGTGAATGAAGTCTTTCACCCTCCATTTATTCCTGTAGTTTCATTCACCCCACCAAATAATTTCATACACCCTTGGGTGAATTATCCACCAGTTTAAGAAACCCTGTTATAAAGAACTTACACTAAAGGTTTGGTCTTGGGTGAACGAACTGTAGGTGTTTCAATAGATCCATCAAATATTGATTCTCCTGAAAAAAAAGAAAAAAACATTTTAAAACCAATCTCTTAATTAGAATGAATGTGTATGCACTGCAAACACACAATTGCTTTGCTATGTATTTTTATTTATTCGTATTTGGGGTGCCGTTTCTCTTCCTACAGTATTCGCGATTCCAACACTAATTGGTTTTAGAGGGGGGGGTTCTATTTACAATGTAATTATAATGCTAAACTGGATCCTTGTTTTCAGCCATTCATATGTGTAATGTTTACTTATTGATTTAATATACATATATATATATAATGTATGTATAGGTTAAATCAATAAACATGCTGAAGCAAGCTCCCAGCAGCCCCCATTCCGTTTCTGGTCCCAGAAAACGCAGAGTGGGAACGGGGAAGGCTCAGTTCTTAACACGTGTGCCAGGCAGAAATCTGCTGGGCATATGACCAATGGGTGGTGCACATTTATTGGCATAATTCTGAAGTAAAATAGTGCGGTCGTTCTATTCAGATTTTTGCCGTAATTTCGAAGTAAAAACTGCAGGATCTTTTGTAAAGATGCAAAGTTGTACTAAAAATTCTAAAATCCGAGATGGCCGCCACTTGACGACTTCATCATATGCAAATTAGATATTTCTTTGAGTCAAATTGTCCTAAAAAACTTGACGTCTTTTGCAATGAATTCTAACATTATTATGATTAGATTTCTGTATGTATATTTGTTACCATAATACAGCAATAATCGCACATTGTAGTGAAACTTTTGTTAGTGCAATGCCATTAAAATGCTTTAACTTGAAGAATAAACAATTTCCTGTACAATTTGCAATTTTAATATTGTAGTGTGTGGTCTGTGTTGTGCTCACCCTCATAATCTATATTATAATGATGATCCGATTTCTTAAAGCAGATAACTCCAGGTTAAAGGCTGATTATAGTTTAAATTTCCTGTATTTATTTATTTGCAAATAATTATAGTATCCACACATAATAATTAGCAATGGGTCACTCTTACGTCATCAGTAATGACTGGTGACGTAACTCATTAGAAATAGAATTTTATGTTACGTTAAACTTGATAAATTGTATATTTACTTAATTTTACCTTAAGTTCAATACTTCCTGAATGTCAAATATATAATGAAATGTTTTTGATATTTAATAAGTACAATGCAATTCCCAAATTACTTAAATATCTTTCCATCATTTTTTGACGGCAGCGGTTAAATGGGGTAAACTAGTAAATTCTTGTGACAAAGAAAGAATTACGATACCTCAAAGTAAACATCATCATATATGCATGCTATAAATGCCACCATTTGCAATGTAAATGAAATGCATGCGTGTGCAGGGAGAGGTTTTTATCAGAACTGCAGTGAGTGAGGTGCCAGTATGTTATGCCAGCTTAATTTGAATACTCGAAAAGTTGCCAGCTACTTAAGAGCGCAGGAGAGAGAGGCCAGGGCAGAACACAGTGATTCGTGAACATGTATGCAAGTGAATTCTTCGCAGAGAGACGTTGTGTCAGTCTTTTGGTTTTGCACTATCTCCATGAACTTCTGCACATGTTTCCCTTTTAGGCATATCATAGTGAGATAGGGGTAGTCTGTTAATTTGGAATGGACATTTTTAAAACTGACCTTTGTGTATGAATTCATTACGATATAATTGAACATATCCATCAGTGATGGCCAAACGTTCTCGACCTTTCTTGTCCTTCACTGAAAATCTTTCACAGGTAGATTCTATTTTCTTATCACCTGAAATAGAAAAAGTTGGTTGCATTTTTTAAAGATCACAAAAAACATGTTTTGTAGTGTTGTACTCATTTTTGGATGTCAACATAGTTTCAATGCTGTAGAATTTGGAAATAAATAATACCTGATGATATCCGTTTTTTTATTGTGTAATGTTCCACTAGAAATAATAAAATCTGGCTATATTTGGTTTGGAAGAAGATTAACTTTCTATAAGATAGTGGTAGGGGTGTACTTATTTATGGGCGATACACTATCCCAGCAAACAGTAGTATACAGTAATGGTTAGCACGTCTGCCTCACATGCAAAAGATCCCTGGTACAATTCCTGGTATGAGCTCAAGATGTCAGAAACTGCCATTTAGATGATTTTTATTTAATTTACAGTAATAAAATAAGTAATATTTTACTAATAAAACTGAAAATAAAATAATCTTTTTTAAATAATTAAAATTGGCAACACTGCCTTTGCTAGATCTTCACACAAAAGAATTAGCACATCTATTCAAATGGTTCTTCGGATGATTGAACTCCTTGTTATTTGTGTTATAAACACAACATTTCGGCCGATCCATTCTTCAGGTGTAAAATCCGAGTGTGATGGGTTAAACAGAAGTTTAACTCTTATAGCACATGGCCCGGGTGTTTCTGTGTCTTGTCGGGTTTAGGTCTGTTGAGAAGTGGAAATCCGCACTTGTCTGGCTAATGCATTTAGTCAACATTTTGATGTGAGCTGCTTCTTTGATTTTTCTCTGCTTCCAACATCGTTCTCTGTCAATAATCTGGACTTCCTCCCAGAGAGGAAGATGGTCGCCATTCTCTCTCCAGCAGATTTATCTATCTCACCCCTGATTAGGGCTTAACAAGAAGGAGTTCAATCGTCCAAAGATCCAGTTGAATATTAATGACCCTTCTCAAAACTATAGAAAATAGCACATCTATGTTCTGACTTTCAGGCATGTTAAAAGGCATTTACAATTGATATTACAACACACAAATTGGTAGCATATCTAACCTCTGAGTAAATGAAAAAAAAAATTAAAAAGAAACCACTGTTTTCTTAGTTTAATATTTGTAGAACCCAAGGTTTAAACTATTATAATAATATCAGTTAATCTGTTAAAAATATACTTTTTAAAAACTTTTCTCTGTTTTAAAGACGAGATACACCAAACAATTGCTTATGTGTAAAAAGTATAGAAAATGTCAATTATTCTTTTCAAACTTTCCTTTTGCTACCATGACAGTGATAATTTGAAATCTACTTATTTTTAACATTTATGATTTAGGCCGCTCGTTTAGCAGTCGCTCACATCGGTGACGGGCAAATATAGACTTTCAACTAATAAATGTCATTATAATTATCATATTCTGTCGGTTATAAAATTATCCATTGTTTGACCTCATACTGTCGACATAGCGATCCACATTATATTCGTGCCTAAAATACAAACGCGAGATTGGAGAAGCCAACCAAGTGTAGGATTAAAAGACTCCTGCCTACCACGAGACCTTCGTTAGCTCAGTCAGTAGTGCAGTACCTGCATATAATACCTGCATATAAGCTAGCTTCCAAGGTGGACGCAGGTTCGATCCCCGCACAGAGTTTGTTTCCTTATTCATATTTACGTTTAGCAGTCGCTCACACCATCGCTGGGCAAATATAGGCTCTCAACTAATAGATGTCATTATAGTTATTCATATGTAATTGTTTTTCTTACTTTGATATCACTTTTCTGGTCACAAAAGCAAAGTTTGAAGGGAATAATAGTCATTTTTTATACTTTTTACACATAAGCAATCAGAAAATAACACTCACTACTCATCATCAGCCGTTATGTCCACTGCTGGACAAAGGCCTTTCCCATCTCCTTCCATGACAAGCTAGATTTTGCTAACCTCTGCCACGTCTTACTGGCAAACTTTTCTATTTCGTCCCTCCATCTTGTGTCTGATCTTTTCCTACTGCGTTTACTGTCCCATGGGCACCAGTCGGTTAGTCTTTTCCCCCATCTATTGTCATCTCTTCTTGCTAAGTGACCAGCCCATCTCCATTTTTGCTGCCTAATTATTTGTATAATATCCTTCACTCTAGTCCTCCCTCTGATCCATGTTGATCTTTTTCTATCTCTTAGCATTGCTCTTTCCATGGCTCTCTGTGCTATTCTAAGTTGCTTTGCAGCTCGTTTTGTTAATTTCCATGTTTCGCACCCGTAAGTCATGGCTGGTATCTAACTATTAATTACACAATACCCTTAATTATTAATTACACAATACTATTAATTCCTAATTACACAATACTATTCTATTAATAATGGTATTGTGTAATTAATAATATTGTGGAATTAATACTATACTAATACTATTAATTCTCAATTACACAATACTATTAATTCCTAATAACACAATTACTAATTACACAATACCATTAATTTCTAATTAAGCATTAGTTACTCTGGAATGTGTAACTTATCAACTTTGAGAGGTATAAAAACAATGAGGTAATTGTAGCAAGGGTGTTGAGGCACCCGGTGGGTGGGGGCAGTTGCACTATATTGTAGGGGAGTGCCTAAGTATTGATTAATGGGCATTAGGCCAGAGGAAATTTTATGCCCCTTCACACCTGCACCCGGGGTAGACTGCCCCTTTCTCGCACACACCTCTGGATAATTGCATTGTTACTAAATTTCACACAGTAACATTTTTGTAATTTCTTTATTAATTGCCTTAAAGTTCATATATCAGTAGATTTGTTGTTTATTTTTTTACAAAGAATTTGTTTCTTTACCAACATTTACCTCAAGGAAAATATCTGTAATGTTCTAAATTTAACATTATTATTATAGTGGTGGGGGTGTCAAACTATTTGAGATGTTGAACGGGGCGGGGAGCATGGAATAAAGCCAAAGGTTAAGCACCACTGGTTAAACTAAAGAGTTTGAATTTGAATTTCTGAAAAAAAGAAAAAAGTTTTGTTTACTTACCTATAACTAATGTATTTGTAACAATATCTCTTTTGTCTCTCGCTTGTATTGTGACGTTTCTGCTGGACTCCACAATTAATGGTTGGTTCTAGAAGAAATATTGAAACATGATTTCACTCAGTCTTTATTCATAATGCGTTATTATATACAAGAGATTATTACTAGTTCACCTTTGCCGTCAAATGAGGACCATATTTAAGTAATTTTGCAATCGCATTGTACTTGCTTGTTTAGAAAAGATCACATTAAAGAGATGAGCAATTTGCCGATCATTACATTTTTTTGTGTGTACAAATATTGAAAAGTGTTACAAAAAAAATAATATATATATATATATATATACACACACACACACACGTCAGTTTCTCAGGTAAGAAATATTTTGCTCCCAAAAATTTACAGATAACATTCAATTCACCATTGAATAATTATGGCGTTTTATTTATCAAGTTTAAAATAATATAAAATTCTATTTTAACTACATCATCAGAACATAAAATAATTCTCAAAGGGTTCTTTGAACTTCTTGTTATTTGTGTTGTAAACACAACGTTTCGGCCAATCCATTCTTTAGGTGTAAAATCTGAGTGCAATGGGTTAAACAGAAGTTGTGCTATAAGGGTTACCCCCCTTTAAACATATGGCCTGGGTGTTTCTGTGTCTTGTTGGGTTTAGGGTTGTTGAGATGTGGAAGCCACATCGGGTTGAAATCCACACTTGTCTGGCTAATGCATTTAGTCGACATTTTGATGTGAACTGCCTCTTTGATTTTTCTCTACACAAAAGTGTTATGAATTTTATTTATTGCCGTCATTGAAAGCCATGTGACCTATCATTCCTGTTATTTTTTTTATTGTTTCTATTTCATTAATTCTCTTATTTCATTTTATTTGTGTCCCATTTTTAACATTGAGCAAGCGAGGGTGTGAAACTTTACAATTCACATCACCTTCCGTACATTGTGCCAAATACAATCATAATAACGTTTAAAATTGAAAATGGGATGTTAATGCAATGTTTCGTTGACGTGAAAAGAACGTATACTACACTTTGACCTTGAACTGCTTTTACCAATCAGCCACAAAGACTTCATTAATTAGCAGAAGTTGATTTCCACTTTTAAACTCACTCCTTACATCCGACTCTCAGCGCCATATTTTTTATTGTTGCTAATCCATGAAGTCTTTGTGGCCAATTAGTAAAAGCAGCTAGGTGTAAACTAGACACCCTCTGGTGATGGTGTGAGTTCAATTCTCACCAAAAGCTTATTTCTTATTATCTGACTGCGCTGTTATTCATTGCTGTAGAAACAACGGCCTGAATTCAAAAGTTGTTTTTATATACCACTGACATTAAGATGAAGGTAAAAGCTAGTCAAGTTTGATTATTATTATTATTATTGGATGAAGTAATTGTAACATTATTTTAAAGGAAGAAATGTAAAAAAAAAAAAAATGAATTGGAATATGTAAAAATTACTTACGTCCAGTGCATTGATTTTTGATGTGTATAATGTTTTAGAGAATTCCGAGTGTCCATCCACCCTTATGCCATCATCCAAAATTCGAAGTTTTCCCATTCCACCCTGAAACAGAAAATAAAATAAAAATCAATCTTAGAACAATTAAGTACTTTCAGTATTGAGTCAACTTTGTTTTTCCACCGTAAGAACAAGAAGAATCCTCACCTAATTTAAGGGAGGCAACTCTTTACTGATTGGATTTCCAATATATTAGAAATCCAATCAGTGAAGAATTGCCCCCCATAAATTGTTGGGTTCAATAGAAGTAATAGTGGAGTTTGACCCTGCAGCAGCCAGGCTTGTCGTTTTGTGTACTCATAACTTTTAACCATTGTCGAAATTGACTATGGATGTGCAAAAATATTATTAATCATTTATTTATATTTATTAAAACATCAATATTCAATATCATGGTTACAGCTGAGAATAAAAACCCTGACCCCTTATTTCTTAATTATCGAGATAAGAATATAACATTTTGATTTTTATTAGAATTCTCCGGTCATTTGAAAGGTTTGAATTAGCTCCCTTTGTTTTTTCAGAACTGGTAGCAATAATTGTGGTATGTGGTCCTTGAAATGAAATGCTGGTGACTCAGATGGCAAAGACTCAGAGAATGGACCACGTCATGATACCAGGGGTAGCATTAAGTTGGACATCACCTGGCAAGCGAAGGCTTGGATGGTCAAAGAACACCTGACGTAGAACAGTTGAATGTGTGCAGAGAGAGATGAACCTTACATTGGTCAAGGCAGAGAAAGTAGTGTAAGGTCACCAGTTTGTGGAGTACAAGTTGTAGGGGGGGGATTAATTTGTAAGACTCAAAGTTGTATAAAGTTAAGTGTTAATGTGGAAGAATTCCTCATTCAAAAGTAGCAGCCAAATTGTAGCTAGTAGCAATAACAATAATGTGTGCTAGTAGTAATTGAAAGTAGCGAGTAGCAACAATCACTGCAAGCTCCCACGAAGGGGGACAAGGAAGGAAAGCAAGCAGGGAGGCAGAAGGTGGAGTGGTGTCATTATGCGGTTCGAACATTCCGGAAACGACATGTTTGAATTGTGTTCCCAAAATATTAGAAAAGGTGTCCATTTCGAAAAGGTTAAATAACACAAGGTGGAAAGACACACAAAAAAAAAATGGATATCCAAATTTGGATAAGAAAGACGAAATGCAAAAGTATAAATTGACATGACGTTTAATGAATACATTTAATAAAAACATTATATATACATACTCTTTTTCATATTAAACATTTAAAAAGAGTTTAGTATTGAGAAAAAAGGTTATTCTATCACTTGTTTTGTGTACTGAAATACGGAGACGGTTATATTTGAATCAAAATATCTCATTATAATCGAACCTAGAGATATAAAAAGTGAAATGACAGAATGGAAAACTAAGCCGGCATAGAAACAGAAGTTTCTTATCAGGAAGAATATTTTAAGGCATTAATCCTCTAACCTGATGTGTCGGAACTATAAAAGTGATCTATGGACATGGTAATCTCTGGGACCTATATTTGAGGCCTTTAATTTTAGTCTGGATGAAAAGAATGACCAGAGAGGAGAGTTACGAATTTAAGAAACAAAGACAGCATTTCTTAAAATGTAGTACACACAGGCTGAGCCCTGGGTGTCTAAACGCCAGTGGTAAAGTCAGCAGTGAGGCAAGGTTACATGGTGTTTAATAGGGAGCTGCTGATGTCAGGGAATATGTTTTGTTTTGTATTTCATAGCATTCAAGCTGGTTTGATTGTGGTGATAAAACCAGCCCGATGTTCGAAACCATATTTTCGTAATTTAACTAATTTTAATAAAGTGGTTGCTACAGTAGCAAAAGACCAGGATGAATAGCACTATCGTCCAAGGCTTATTTCCCAACTGGGAAGAAGAGGACTAATAATATAAATAAAGGAATACAAACCAACACACACACACACACACCAGTTTAGAGAAGTTTGTCTGCTTTGTGACAAAACCAATTTCAGACCAGGGCTTGAAATTAACATTGTCTTGGGGACAGTAAAAATGTGTTTGGGACGAACAAATATCTTCTCCGGGATCGAAGCGATTTAAAAAAAAAAAAAACTTCCGGGCTGGTGTCTCGGGAGAAGATATCTTTTTTTTTCTTTGGTGAGGATTGTTTTTCGAGATGGTTCCGGAATGGTAGTGAATAAAGTTAGGATGTCTCTCTGAAACAGGGCTCCAGACTATGAATAGGGCCGTCTTATCGACTCTGCAGTTGCCATGGGGCTCCACAATTCAATTTGAAAAATAAAAATTAAGGTTCATATTAAATAGCGGACCTTCTCTAAACCTATGTTTACATTAATGTTCAAATCAGTTTTTGACTATTGAATCCTTGTATTAAATCAGGGTCGGCACTATGACCTACAGGCCAAACCCAATACATTGCTTTGCCCGGGGGCCTCAAATATTCTCAAAATCCTTTTCAAAATATTATCTTCCGAACAAAATTTTTTTCTTTCTCTTTTACTACAGAAATAATTTCAAATCTTCAAATTTATGCACCCTATCCCAAATCACTACCGAGTACACTTATAGACCACATGTATATACAAAGTTCTACAAGGTTGTAATAAGATAAAAAATTTAAATCCAGAATTTGATTTTTAATTTAATTAAACACCATTTAAAAATTAAAAAAAACGTGTTTATCACATTTTTGAAGCACACTCTTCACTTATTCAACTTCAAAACATACATTTAGGCCCACTTTTTTGACCCATAAAATATATCTTCCACTTCTTTTAGTGCTGAAAGGGTTAAGAACTCATTTCCTTGAAATCCAAGACGCAAATAATAATCTGCCATTTTGTGACTTAATCCCATTTTGCACACCCGACTCTTCTTCAATTATCATTATCTCATAAGAAGGGGGGGGGGCGCTTGGTGGACATTTTTGTTTTAGATAAATGGAAAGAAAACCTTTTGGGGGTGGGGTTGGGGCATTTATTTTCTTGAACCGAGACTCCTCCCGAAATAAAAGGCAGCTGTGTTGTTGTCTGAGTGACGTTTGTGTAAAAACAGAATGATTCAAAGTGTTGAGAAGATTCACCCCAAGATTAGACTAGAGACAAAATGGAATAAAAATTGGGGGGGAGAAAGATGGGCAAATATTGCAGTTGCGAAGGCGTGTCCCCTCTTGAAGGGAGGCATTTGGAGTAAACTCCTATGGGTGATAATAAAATGCTGACTCGGGCTAAAACGGGCAATCTTGAACATTATGGAGTGTAGAAAATTGGTGGAAAGAAAATATGAATAAAACAGTAAACTATGAAAATTATTGTGTTCTTGACGTTATAAATGTTAAAATTCTAAAACTTCAAAATTTTTATTTAAAAAACACCAAAAACCTTAAAATTTTAAAATTAACGTTTTTATGAACGTAGTTCCGTCTTGTGTATGTCTTCTGATACACATGTTACGGCTGTTTAGGCCATTTTCAACATCTAAATAAAACATTTTTTTTTTTTCTTTACAAAATTTAAAATAAAATGAGAATAGTCATAGACATCAAAGAAATCTCTTCCCAAAGACATGTAATACACCCATGTGTATATGGGATCATATTCTGATCAAATTTAAATTGGAAGAGCTATCACAAAATGAAATATAAACATTATAGCCATGAAAAGAAAACTTTTTCGGCTGGTGCATGGCATATTTTATAGGGGAAAAAAAATGTTGGCATGTATTTTTTCTTCTCTCAAAATGGATTTTAATATTTGATTGAACTTCCTGATATCTTATTATAATAGAGTGGCAAAGTGCTGACATCATTGGTATACTTCCGGCTCCACTGTCTTGTAAAAATACATAGAAAAAGTCACACATTTTTTTCTTTGCCGATTTTTTTCATTATTTCGACTGCAATTTTGCATAGTTTGTAAGTATAGGACAGTCAGTTTATTCTGAATTAGAAATTTTGGGACGTTTTAGTCATTTTATCGATTTTTTTCCCCTCTCAGCAGACAACAAAGCAACAATTCGATAAAAATCCCAGAAACCTAGTAACTATGTCAATTTTAATGTAATACACTTTGGGTTATTAATAAGAAGAAAGATTGTAGAAAATTTTCATCTAAAAATTATTTGCCTAAACGATATAAACTCAAATTAAGAACAAAAAAGGAATAAATCCATCTTTATTATTATTGGATGAAGTATTGTAACACACCACTTTTTATTAAATTTGACTAGTTTTTACATTCATCCTAATTTTAGTTAATAAAAGATTTTTTTTAAAAGAAAAAAATGTAATAAAAGATGTATTTATATGGGAAGCATAGTTATTTTTTGCCTGGTTGATTCCATTAATTATATTTTTGTTCTTTAAAGAAGAAAACAAAAATCCTTTTTTTTTTTTTAAGATGGAAAAAAATCTATTCTTAAAAGGAAAAAAAATATCTTTTCTCAAAAGAAAAAAAAACAATTTTTTTCCTTTTAAGAATAGATAATTTTTCCACCTTAAAAACAAAAAAAAAAAAAAAAAAAAAAAAAAAAAAAAAAAAAAAAGGAAGGATTTTTTTTTCTTTAAAGAAAAAAAATCTAATTAATGGAATCAACCGGGCATAAACCAACTATGCTTTCTATATAAATAGATCTCTTTTTAAAAAAATCTAATAATACGACTTTTGAAGTTGATTGACTTAAAACATATTTCCATATGTTTTTCTTACAAAGTAGACTTTTCATAACAAAATTCATTCAAAAATGAATACCAAAAATTTTATTTAAATCGGCTCGTTTTAAAAAATTTAATGTAATTTCAAGTCTGTGTGCTCTGGGCGAAATATGCTAACTTAACTTAATCACATTATTCCAGTTTTTAGATGCACAAGCTTTCCTAGAAGCAATTGCTGTCACTGACTGACTATCTGACAAGTTCACATATCAAGCGCCTCACACCATTCCCTCCCACTCAGTGTTGCTGATTTAGCACATTTCGCGCTAGATTCAGCGTGTTTCTTGTTTTGGCAGTGCAAAAAGCGCTAAATTGACACGTTTGCGCATAAAACATTTTGCCCATTTTTAGTGTCTTTTTGGTGGTTTCTTAGCGCTTTTTGGCAGTCAAACTAGCGCGAAAATATTTCTTTAGTTGGCAACACTGCTCCCACTTCTATGGAATGAATAATTGATCTGGTGACGCTTAAGGTTAATAAAGCCAACTTAATGAATTTAATTAAATTACAATATTTTGATACGTTGTGTATTACATTCATATTATATTAATATAAGGGTCAAAATCGAGGGGAAGATTTCTTTTTCACTTTTAGGGGTACAATCTCAATTATTCAAGGTGTTTTAAGATGTCTTTTGACCATTTTAGATGTAAATGTGAAAATAAAGTTTAGGTTTGTTTAAAGTGTAAACTACTGTGAACATAAGTTTTCAAACACATACAGTGACAAGCAAAAGTGTTTGACACCCTTGGAATTTGTCATATTTTCTTGCATTACAACCTGTGATCTATACAATAGACGAAATTGGTGAGGTGAAATATTTGAAAAGTGGTGCTTGCATAAACATTCAACCCCTTTGCTATAAAGCTCCTAAATAAGATCAAATGCAACAAATAATCTTCCCGAGTCATATAATTAAATTGTGTGCAATCTGAGTGTCACATG
>VCCN01003888.1:4965559-4976302 GCA_006491835.1 Architeuthis dux
ATATGAAAATATTTAAAAACAATGATAATTTTACATTAAATTTGCAAAAATATTCTATTCTAAAACGTTTTTGTATTATGCATATGAGCGTGAATAGTCTAGCTTAAAATGAAGCAGGGTTGCCGATCTAGCTCCAAAAGAGCTAAATTGGCATTACTGGTGAGTATATCTAAACTTTATTATATACAGTATTTGCAAATTTATTGAAGAATTGAAGTTTACTCTCATTGAAAAGCATTCAGCAGACTGGTTCCAGAGATCTATGTCTTGAATACAGCAGAAATAGAACCCCCCCCCCCAAAAAAAAAACCAAAAAAAACCCCAGATAATTTGTCTCTAAAAGAAAAAGCAGGATAAAAATTAAAAAAGCTATTTGCTGCAAGATGATATTCTCCAATTTTAGTGGTTCATTGAGTCAACACAATGCCCGACTTCAGAGCTGGCCCGAGGTAAATTAAGTGACTGCTAAGGAGCCCATGGCCAGCAGAAGGCCCAGGGCTGCGTGAAGGTTTGGGTCAGGCCGGCCCTGCCTGATTTGCAGGGTTCCCTCATAAAGAGGTGAGCAGCAAGCATGTTTGCAAGGAGTTAAGGCCCCATTGCTAATACAGGTTTCCCTATATATCTGAAAGTAGAATATTCCTATAAAAAACCTTTCGTAAGCCAAAATGGTGTAAAGCGAAGAAGCAATTACCATTAATTTTATATGGGAAGAATTTCTGAGCATTCCCAGACCTAAAATATGATGAAGAAGATATGTTAGGCTGAGTCATTGGAGGTTTGGAGGTTGGGAGGTACGGGTGACTGGGGTGTAGGTAAGAGATGAAGGTGTATGCTCCCTCTGTAAGGGCTTGCTACAAAGCAAACATTGAATGCTATTTTTGTTTTCGTGTTTTTTTGCAAAGGCACATTTCAAAAAGTGTGTGTGTGTGTGGGGGGGGGGGGCAGTACCTATAGTCCTGTAATGGAATTCCCTAATGTCTTATTAGAAACTGTCAACATAGATAGCCAGAATCATTTAAAAACCTATCACATGTATAGGCTGCACCAATGGAGCTAGAGGGCTGAAAATTTTAACATTTACTCTTTATTATGTCTAGAAAGACAGATTTCTTGTTTTTTGAAAATCCCCCTACCAAAAAAATAAGCTTTTGGTGGGGTTCAATTTACAATGTAAGTTTATGCTAAATTGGTCCCTTATTTTGTGTCCGGCTGCATTCACGCTTGTTGATAATTCTGACATTTTAGTGATCACTGCCCAGCAGAAGGCAAGTGAAGTAACTTATTCATCGATTACCCCTTTTTTCCAATTATTTAATTCATCACCCCCAACACAGCATGCTGCCAAAAGATGTTGGTCCTGTGACGGTTTCTATTGAGTGACTAACCAGACCTGTGATGGCTTAATCATTAATCTGTGTTTAGCAATTTCTTTGAAATCTAGCATCAAAGAGAAACAAAACCCCAAACCCCTATTTATAAACTAATGGAAATGAAACCCTAAAGCATTTAGCATTAGGTACTCCAATGAGTTTTTACAGGAAGATCTTGTACATCTGGTGCCTGTTTCCCCTTACAGGTCTTGTTATTCTGAACATTTTGATACCTCATTTGCCTCTACCCCTATTAGTTCACTAATTATGATTGTTTGCAGACTTGCAGCAAATTGAACATTTACAAAAAATGTCCTTTTCAACACCCTATAAAACTGAAAAGCCTTCATCCCTACATGAAACTAACTGTTTATTTCATATCCTGAATACATATATTTGTTAAAAAATAACTAAGGTGATTCCCTTTTTACATAAAAACTTTCAAAATTGCAACTGCAATCTTCAGAAAAACTCAAATTCTCTTGAGGTCACTTTTGGCTACAGTATGGGAATAATGCTACTAGCCTTATTCCCACACTGTAGCCACTGAGCAACATCTTGGAGTTAATAGAGAAAAGAAGAGAGGCTCATATCTATTTGATTATTTTTTGCAAATTTATATACATTTGTAAAAACATTATTCTTTATATTTAATCCATACTAAATATCTTATAGACATTATCAAATATGCAGGTTTGCAAAAAATAAATAAAGTGTAAAAAATATTGCTAACAATGAAATAATTAAAATTTGAATATATGAATATATCTAAAAAATTTAATGAGAAAGAGAGATGGGGTAGGATGTGGTGGGAGGCAAAACACAATTCATGCATGTACATTACGAGAAAAAACGTTACACACATCTATGCCTTTGAAACAAACAGGAGTTTAGTTGCATTTGAACTTTGAGAGTATGAAGGTCCTTTTTTTTTTAGTTGTATTAAGTTTATGCCTTAACGCCGAGATAAAATGGGTTGTGAGATTATTGAATACAATTAAATTGGGTCGCGATTGAAAATGTTTGAAGAACTGTTATAGATAACATAACAACTGAAATGAATAACTTTGTATATGCAATCAAGATTATATACATACATACCTAGGTTTGTTTTTTTTTAGGGGGGGGGGGGTTCACACGCACACAATTGTTCCCTCTAAGCTGTATGCATGCACACACATTTTTCAACCAGTGCACAATTAATGTGTGCGCAAAAGATCTCAAATGATAGCTCACTGAGCATTTATTGAAAAAAATATTGATTCACTAGATCAAATTCAACATTGTGCACATACTTTTGTTTTGTCACAGGAAAAGAATTTGCACAACATAAAAATTTTGCAGCAACTGAATGCAAAAAATTAGAGGGAACATTGACACCCCCCCCCACACACACACACAACAGGCTAATTAAAGGCTATTATCATGTTACCATTTCTGTTTAAATGGCTTCACAGCATCTAAAACCAATTCTACCAGAATATCTATCAGTTAATTGCTTTTTATGACATAGGATATTTACTTGCTCGGGCATTAAGTGCATAGTTATCTAGGCATCAAGTGCAGGGGTATCCATAGAATCCATGAATAATGATGTAGATTCCTACCCAAAACACTGCCCTACTGCAGGGGCCTTCTAAGTATGGGTTCAGACCCATAACTAGGTTGCAAGGTCCTGCTGACTGGATCACAGTAAATAATGGTGACAATGAAATAAGATTTGAAATATGAATATATCTAATAATCTTATTACAGGCCTCATCTATTATAACACGGTTCGTTAATTGATTGATTGATTTGTTTGTTTAGCGGCACATCAACCCATGATGGGTCATTTAATGCCGAAATCAGTTTTAGATTAAAATAAAAATAGTCTTGTGACTTTTTTTGAATAGAGTCTTGCGATTTAGTGTGTGTTTGCGTGGGGGGGGGGGTCTTAGCATAGGGATGCAGTCAGCATATTCTAGGCCCCAGACGACAAGGCTCGCGGTTCGCGTTATAACGCAGATGGATGGTGGACCTCAAAATATTAATCTAGCTTCAATAATAACTAAATTTTATCGCAGCTCAGTATAACGTGGTTGGCTTTCTTGGATCCCCCCAATGTATTACCTTTGTCATCAATAATTTATTTGTTAAACTTCTTAAATTATCTTAACAGTAATAGTAGCCTTGGCATGGTTGAAAGACAACAACAGAGGTTTAATGAGTGGGAGGAAGAGGGATGGTAGGAGAGACATGATTCATATGAGTACAGTACAACATGAACCGCCTTTGAAACAAACATGATTTTAGTCGCATTTGAACTTCTCGAGCGTGAAGTTGTTTTTTCTTTTTAGTTTTATTAAGTTTATTCCCTAACCCTAAAATAAAATGGATTGTTTATTATGTCAGTGGGTCGTGAGGTTATTGAATAAAATTAAACTGGGTCGCAATGGAAAGAATTTGAAGAACCCTGGCCTACTGAGTTCTCAAGAGGAGGGACACAGAAAACAGATTTGCTCCCGCCTCACATTAGGCTTCCTCTAAATAAAAAACAACACAAGGGTTTCACATATTTTTTGAGTGTGATTTTCCTTTGGTTCAGATTTTTATCAAATAAGCATTTTCATGGTAGAAATTTCAAGAGAAAGAATTTTGGCTTTGGAACTGAGAACTTGAAAACCCAAAAAGAAACAAACTTATTTAATTCCAATTTAAAGATACAAAGAATCTGAGGTTGATTGCTTAACGTGCCCCCCCCCTCCAAAAAACAAACAAACTAACAACTTGTTAGTATATCAATAATGTAGTTAAAATAAGATTGATTAATTGATTTGTTTAGTGGCACATCAACCCTTGATGGGTCATTTAAGGCCAAAATCAGTTTAAAATTCCAAAAACTAGTCTTGCAACTTTGGTGAAAGGTTACTTTTCCTTAACTAGAGTCTTGCGACTTTAGTGCGAAAACAGGTGGCCCCTGTTTGGGGGGGTCTTACCCCACTGCAGGGGGATGCAGTCAGCGTATTCTAGGCCCCAGCCAACAGGACTGGTTAAAATAAGAGACTTAAGATATCGTAATTTTCATTTGAATGTATTATACCGTTTTATCCCCAAAGCTGCAGTTTTTTTTAGACTGAATAGAAAGAAACAAATGATAATTTCAAAAAGAATTATTTGGAAAAAAAGAATAGAAATTATTACAAATAAAAATAAAACCACAAACCACAGCACATTTCAGGAAGTGGGCTTTTATATTTATCATTTTAGAAGGAATCAAAAACACAGCAAATTTGGGAACGCCAGTCAATGGACTAGAAGTTACATTTTATCATTCCCCAAGGCATTGGTCAAAATGGTTCAGCGACATCTCAGAGCAAGATAAACCTGCATTGGTAACTCCACATTGGCTACTCAGCGCATGGCTGCTCTAATTTTTGTAATAAACAACTAGACTCTAGATTGCAGGCACTACAGTTTATCACTGTGTTAACAAACTAAAAAAATAATTTTTAATTTTTGTAATAAATAGTGTTCACTCCATCTGTTCCTGCAAACTATAAATTATCAAAATTGAACCATAGAAGTAAAATAATTCAACTAAAAAAATAATTTAATAAATTGTTTTAATTCCACAGTTTGTTTTTGTTGGTCCTTGCGCTGAGTCATCTTTGCACGTGCGTGGAGTTGTCAGCACAGGTTTTGTCTTGCACAGAGATGTCGGGTCACAGGTCAAAGCACAGCAAATTTGATCAAGTCGGCCATTGTTAATAATGTTGACTTATCAATTCATGACAAACCACAAAAGGTGGGACAGCCTCAGCACTCAAATCTCTATACAAGGTTTATATTTTTCATTATTATAATGAATAATGGAAAATTCACACAAAAATAATATTCTGAATTAAGAGAGATGACATTGTGAAACAAATAAGAAACATTGAGTGTTATCGGTCACTGCAACAATACCAAAACAAACAAAAACAAACAAAAAACTGAAACAAACAAAAACTGAAACAAACAAAAACAAAAAACTACCACACTAAAACAAGATGGCTACCTACCCCTACCAAGCGGGCTGTTTTAGGGTTCAAAGTTCCCTGAAGCAAAGGAACATAATATATCAAGTTTCAACAGGGCTAATAATAAAAGAATAATACTGTGCAATTTCAACAAAATCAGACATTTTCTTTAAAGAGAAACAAAATAACCCCTAGAGGCAGTGGTGTAGTGCTCACTATGCACTACTAAATCTCTCTATATAACTGTTATATTTATACTGGGGAATTCAAATAGTAATTCAAGGGTAGTAACTTCTGATTAAACTTACTTCCTTGCACCTTTTGGTAAATGTTTTTCTTTTTTCTTTAATTCAATTCCAAAAAGAGTTCCATTTTTCTATCCTATTGGCTGAAGAGTTCCACAGAAATTACAAGCAGTCTATGAATGTAAGAGTTAAACAATTCACTGATAAGCAAAATAAGCCAGTATATGACTAAATTCTCATTCCATATCGCCTCAAAACTTTGTAGGCTTTGTACACATATCCATCTTTGGGAAATGTGGGATCAGCAACACCATGGATGGAACAGAAGATGACATCTTGTGGCAAGAACTTGCTGACCAAGCATCAGAAACAGTGTTAAGTAAGTATTTTGAGTTATTCCCCTTAGGCAGGAGAGTGCTTATCAATTTCCGGTAAGGGGATGCTGTTTTACATTCTGGTGACCGAGCAGCCATATTGTTATTAGCAGATCGGAGAAGACACATGTGTGTATCGTTGACTGCGGTCATTGTAAATATGGATGAATAAAGGATCTGTGTAAGTACGTCTTCTGTTTGCATTTTTAATCTGTTAATATCTGTCATTATACCAACCTTACACAGAGGACTCACAATAAGAGGAATACCCTATTGATCTTCTGGCAGAAAAACAGGCCCAGAAGTTGTTTGCCGAATTGGATGAAAAAGACTATGGATTTGAGTGAACCATTTCTGAATTGATTTGTCATTTTTCGTTGCTACTTTTTGAATAAATAAAATATTACATTCACATGTTATCATTTCATTTATTTATATTTAGTTGGTGTTCAATAAAAAAATATATGGAACCAACTTGTGAGTTTGTTTTTGCTCGCTAGGGCGAAATCAAATGCTTTGATTATGGTTTTGGGTTCGATTTATATTCGAGTCGTCTGATTTACTGGGCCTTTCTATTCTAATTTTGTTGGATATTTGGGCAGCCATGGGCAGAGGTCACAGATTTGACCCCCATAGGTGTTGGGACTTATGAACAGGATATCAACGAAATTCCCAAAATGCAAGATGTCCAGAACCGGAAACAGACAACAGGTGTTCGATAGTCATAGACAGGATATTGACTAAACTCTGACCTATCGGAGGTGGGCTGGAAGATCAGCGTGGGCATTCGCGCCCCATAAAAGCCAGAGAGACACGGGACGCCCTCAGAGAGACAGACCGCCTAGGCTGAGGGAAGACACAAGGCCAGTTCTCCTGTTGGGAACAGTCTGTCGGCTCTCATTATATCTCTCCCCCTCTTCATTCTCCGCCACAACACAATGTATCTTATGAAATAAAAAATATATCCTCATATTTTTATAAATAAGTTTCGAGTCTTCCCTTTTCTACAAGTTCAGGATTTTTCTCCTGCGGACCAAGATGGCTATACAATGTCTTATACTCAAATATCTACAGTAATTTTCAATGAATTTCTATCTTAAACTATTCTCCAATTGAGGTACTTTTTGTCAGGACTTTTCATTAACATTACTTTTTTTTTTCTTTCTTTTTTACACATGCCTCCATCCATACCATCCTCAAATTTTCTTAGAGGTTGAGAAGCAGAAGAGAGAGCAGAAAAAAATTGGTGACCCTCTCGAGTTTCACCAAATTTAAGGCAATTTATTCCCACTGCCATATCCTGTGACGCAATGTTTGTTTTGTCTCAATGAACAGTGAAACGAGAGAACCAAAAATTAAGGAATAAATAACAAATCAACAAAAAAACGCAAAAATAAATTATACAAAATGATCCTCTTTTAATGACAACTAATATGGCTTCCATCAAGGCTACCAAATTTGGTTCTTTTAATATAATTTGTTTCTTTTAATGAGATTTGGTTCTTTAATGTAATTTGGTTCTTTTAATGTGATTGGGTTCTTCTAATGAGATTTGGTTCTTTTGGTTGATGTGGAAATTGAATATTTTTCTTTAATTTTACTTATTTTATTGCAATAGTAAATTAAATATGAAAATATTTAAAAACAATAATTTTCTATTTTAAAACGTTTTTGCAGTATGTGCATGAGCATGAAGTGTCTAGCTTAAGATGTAGCAGGGCTGCAAATTTGGCTGTTTTGGGGGTAGATCTAGCATCATTGGTGAGTATATCTTTTAAACTTTATTATATATTTGCAAATTCATTGAAGAATTGAATTCATTGTTGTGTATTTATCTAATTTATAAAATATTTCATTGTAGTTATATATGATAAATTTATACATTTATCTTATTTGGTACTGGCAAAATTTGGTTCTTTTTAGGTGGCCATTTTCATACTTTCATTGAAAAGCTTTCAGCAGGTCTGCCAACACAGTCAACAAAGGATTTGCCTTCGAGTCAAAGTCAAATGATCCACCATTTTAAAAAGGAATTGGTTTCTGCCATCAAAAATATTTTTGATAAAACCAATGCTAGAAATGGGAGAAGATTTTAATCTTTTCAAATGCCCATTAACCCGTCCGTTACAGGCCTCCTCCATTATAACGCGGTTCGTTATGGCATGGTTCACGATATAACGCAGGCGGATGGTGGACCCCAAAAGAGCTAAATTGGCAATCCTGATTCTTGCAGCTCGGTTATAATGCAGTAGGCTTTCTTGGACCCCAACACCTGTGTCATAACGGGGGGGGGGGGCTGTATAGTGTTTGGACACATACAATGATCATTCTACAAATTTGGCTGTTCATGAGTACTTTTACATCCAACCAATATGCATTTCTCTCTCTCTCTCTCTCTCATCGTTTAGGCATTTACTCCAGTAAGTAATATGACTTACTAGTCCTTTATGCTTGCTGCAGATTAGATAAATATAATCCCACCCACAAGACAAACAGTGAATTTGGGAGTAAGTATTCCAAACTCTTATAAAAACACTGATAAGCTCAATGAGGATTTCTTTCAGTCATGGCATTGGGATACTGAAGAATGCTTCACTATGCACACTATGATATAATATTTCGGTAATCTTTGGTACAGAGGCTCCAAAAAGTCTCATTCTTTTTATTAAAAAGTATAATTAAATTAAACAATATTCATCTGAAATTAACACAGTAATTAAATTATAAGCCTGTCTTTTGTACACCAGAATGTCAATAATCTGTGGATGTGCCTTAAAAAATAAAAATATCAGTTGCATTGTTTCCGTTGTACAAATTCATGCTATCTGATAAAGAACAAAACAGACTTTTAATTTCATTATTGCCTTAATATCTGATGAATATGTTTAATTATACTTTTTAAATCTTTGTATGCTGTTTAAACACTGCCATAGGTTTATGTACGTCAAACCAAAAATTACCAATATTTCAAATTAAACTACAATTATATAAATAGGGGTTATTTGATTAATGTAGTGTAGGAATTTTGCGACTTATTTATGTAGAGTCAGAAAAATCACTTAATTCACAATTCCACCTACAATAATTTATATCTTTTATTTTCAACAACGTTACAATGAAACAATGCTAATCAAGGAGTTCCTTTAGTTAACTAGAAAAGCCTTGTTACTTTCTGATATAATATATTAGCTTTCTACACAAGATCTTTCTTGACTCTTAAATTCATAGACTGCTTGTTATTGACAGTGGAACTCTTCAATGAATAGAATTAAAAATAATGGAACTCTTCTGATAATTAAATAGGATTAAAAAATAATAATTCACCAAATGGTAAAAGGGGGATATTTTCAATCTGGAGTTATTTCCCTTGAAAATGACATTTTTTTTTATGAATGAGTTAAAGAAAAAGATTATCGATTTCTAATTAGACCGGGTAGATTTCTTGAAGGAACTGCAAGTGCGATTGTGTCGCACCAGCAGAAGGCAATAAACTAGTCAAATTTTTCAAGACCACCAAATTAGAGTCTGCAGCATTTCCAGTGCAATTCAACACAGGCAAGAACACCTTTGATATATCAGACTGACCCAAAAAGATCTCCCCAAGCAGATATGTCAATGAAGGAAAGTAAGGGCCCAGTTTAGCAATATAGTTACATTGTAAATAGAACCCCCCCCCCAAAAAAAAAACCTTAAAAAATCAAAACACTGATAAGCTCAAAATGCATACTATGATATAATCTTATTATAATTCACCAAAAGTCTGTCTGTCCATCAGTCTGTCTGTGACAGCCTACTGCAGAAGCTATACAAAATATCCAAATTAAATTGTCTGTGTGTACCAATGTGATCCCTAGGCAGGTCTTTAGAAATTAATTTATTTATTTATTTATTTATGGGGGTAGGGGGGGGGTCGATTTACAAAGTAAATTCATGCTAAAAATGGAGATTTTTTGTGCCCGCTTTTTCAGCTAAAAAACAAATTAAATTAAACATTATCTGATTTCCATCTATCTATCTGTTTTATTAATTTTTTTTTTTTTACAGAAAGTTAGGGCGTGTGTTCAGCTAGTATTTCAAATTTAGAAACAGTGAACCCAACCAACACTGCAAGCACCAAACCCTGAAGATGAACTGGATGACTAACAAAAAGTGCTTCATCACCAAGTGCTGTATTTCCTGGTGTTGACAACACTTCCTCCTCATGGACACACAAAAAATAAAATGGGTGAGCATTTGAGTATGGTAGTCTTTTTATTATAAGATTTCCTGGTAAACCTTTTAAATAATTGCAGCTTTACTTCTTTTGTGACTTCTTAATGTTCACTTAACTCTTAAATTCATATTTAAAAATTCAAATCTCAAATCAAGTGAATAACTTCTGATCAGAGTTACTTCCCTTGCACTTTTAGATAAAGTTTTTTATTTTATTTTTATTCAATTCACAAAAGTGTTTCATTTAAAAAAAATTCTATTCATTGAAGATTTTCACTGCTTTTCAAGCAGTTCATGAAGAGTTTTAGTCAAGGTTGTTTGAGGAGAGTGAAAATACTGGTAATATTGACATACAACATCTAAATTACTACTAATCTGTTGACTCATCTACCGTAGTATACCGATATGTGAATGAATCAGGGCTCAAAATTAACGTTGTCCTGGGGACGGTAAAAATGTGTTCGGGAAGAACAAATATCTTCCCTGGAATGCCTCCGGGACTGAAGTGATTTAAAAAACAAAAAAAAACAAACTTTTTTTT
>VCCN01003888.1:5015803-5028819 GCA_006491835.1 Architeuthis dux
CATTAGCATGCTCAGGATTTATCCTGAGAAGCTTTTGGGACCGCCACCCCGCTTTTATCCCTGTCCTCGTGGCATTTATCTCAGTGACAGGGATTTGGGATTCTCAAGTCTCTAGTCACGGGTTTCCACCCTCCCCTCCTGAATCCAGCACTAAATGACTCACGAAGGGTCAATGTGCTGTTAAACAAACAAAAAAAGAGTTTCTAAATTAATTTTTTATCCACTTGAATAATCCTGAGAGTGAAATTGGTTGTACAACTGGTTATGGATCAATAAAAAATATATATATGTGTGTGAGACATCTGCACAAAAGATTATTTATATAGATATCTTTTTATATAGATAAATGTCAGGTTCATTAAGAATTGGTGTTAAAATTACTGAAGTTTTGTTTTAAAAATGTTTCTTTTTTTTTTTTTAAACAGATCACAAAACCAGATTCAGAATAATTACTTTTTCTTTATATTTCTCTGAGTACTTTATTTGTTTAATAAAATTTGACTCGGTTGAGTGAGTCTCTTTGCAAAAAGCACTTTCACAAAATGTACATGAACATCTACAATTGGCGGGTAAGAATTGATTCCAGTGGTTCTTAACCATTTCCCCCACCTTTAGTAGTTGAACCAAATGATTAGTTTGAAATGGGTACAGCAAATATGTGAAAAGAAAAAAACAGTTTTAATATATTATGTTCATCACAATACTATGCAAACACGTGTTAAAAGAATTCCCAAAATAAGTTTTTTCTGGTGTTGATATCTCAAAAACTGTAGGACCAAAAAATGAACAGAATAAGAACAAGTCTGGCTGCCCAGAGTCAAACTCAGCTCCTACTTCTACATCCTTGCATAATACTGCTATAAATATTGGAGGTATGTAAGACATGTCAGTTTAACACAAGTGGTAACACATCAGGCTAGAAATCACCTGATCGCAAGTTCAAATCTCTGTAGTGAAATGCTGATTTTTTTACTCCCCTATATTTGGTGAGGATTGTTCTTGTTCTTGTTACATAGGAAAATAAAATCAACTGACTTTGTCCTGGAGTTTGACAATAAATAAATAAAAATACATAGAAGAACAATAGTGTGCTTGCACACATGTGCAATCACACTATTGTTGTTAGGCACATGTGCAATCACACTAATATACCTGTCA
Organism: Architeuthis dux; assembly: GCA_006491835.1. Lineage (NCBI taxonomy): Eukaryota > Metazoa > Mollusca > Cephalopoda > Oegopsida > Architeuthidae > Architeuthis > Architeuthis dux. Next base: position 5,016,962 of record VCCN01003888.1, read on the forward strand.
AGTTTCAATGTTAAGAATGAGTGAGAATTGTGTGGACCCACCTGCCACCCCCATGAACATTATGTATTGAGATTGGCTAAAATTGCGTTTCAGGGCATATCAACTACTGAAATTAAGTGTTGTCTAGAAGTCTATTTAAAACATGTTTAAATAGTCTTTAGCAGCACTTCTGATTGAACGGAAAATATTTATAATATTTTTATTAGCTACGTGAACTTGCCGTTTCGATACTATATGCTTATAAAACTATTTTATTCATTTGACTTCTGATCTTGCTACACACTTCTACTTTGCCTCCACAGATGGCTGAATCCTACCGTAGTGTTATTTGACCAGAATCTGACCAAGTTGCACTTGGCTAAACATTGGCTAAAATTGCTTTTCAGGGCATATTAACTACCGAAATTAAGTGCTGTCTAGAAGTTTATTTAAAATTTGTTTCAAAAGTTGTGTATGTGATCTTTTAAAATAATGTGAGTTCTAAAGATCGATAAAAACAGATTTTTATCAGAAATCTAAACCAATTTAATAAATCTAAATAAATCTAACACTTTTGATAAATTGCATGAGAATTTTCCTTCTTATGCGTGTGAGTGTGAGAATGTATCAAAATGCGTGAGACTTGGCATGTATGCACTAATAAATGCAGCACTTCTTGGAGGTAGAATTCCTCCATCTGTGGGAATATTGGATGCTCCATTATTACCTCTACCAACAAAGGTTATGTATTCACACATATTCGTTTGTCTTTTTTTCTGTTTGTCCATACAATATCTCCAAAATTTCTCAATGAACTTATTACACAAAGTCTAAAACATATTTGTAATCAACATTTTTATGAAAGGGGGGGAAAGAAAAGAGATCAAAATTATGTTCATAAAAAATGGCAGATAATTAGCCAAGAAACAGAGTTTAAACAATTCCGTAGAGTTTGTAGAATTTCTGATAAATTGAAACCTATCAGCCTTTCCAGAACAAGTATTTGAATTAAGAAAAAACTATTTTCTATTGTTTTGAGAAGTGTCATTAATATTCAAATGGTTCTTTGGACGATTTATTTGTGTTGTAAGGAGTTCAATCATCCGAAGAACCATTTGAATAAGAAAAACTAGCAATGAAAGCATTAGTACTGGACTGAGTAAAAAAAACAGGACTGAACCACCAGATGTTATATTTTGACCTTTACTTTTTGTGATAAACTGTTTCCCCTAAAAATAATTCTAGAAAATTGATCTGACGATCAAGAAATGGCAAAATATCAGATAAAAGCATTAAAAGATAATTTTATAAAACCAAGCTTATTATACTTTTCTTTAAAAAAACAATTTGTGTTTTAGTCTTTCAATTGACAAAATAATTAATCCTTCCTTGTATTATAATAACAGTTGACTTAAAACCACTTGAAGGAGAACAATACTGGTGTCCCGTTATAACGCGGGTGTTGGGCTTCAAGAAAGCCAACTGCATTACAACTGAACAACAGTAAGGCAGAAAAAAAAAAAAAATTATCCCAAGGCATTGGATACACTGGTTCTTGTACAATGTAGAACCTGGTCAGTACTTAGATGGGTGACCATCTGGGAATACAAGGTGCCGTAAACAGCTCGGGATCATGTAGAGAGCCTTCTGTGGTGATCCCATTAATCCTCCTAAAGAGTAGACCAATCGCTGCAATACACAAGCCAAAGCCTTCCTTCCTTACCCCCCCCCTCCCTGGCCTGGCTGTGAGACAAGAAATCAGGGCTCCAAAACAATTTTAACTGTCCCAAAGAAAATGTAAACGGTCCCAAAATCAAAATGTTGACCTTTACTTTGTTATTATCATCTATAGTTGTTAGTAGCATAATAAAAACACCATTAAAATGTTGAGGAAATAAATAATTGTCAAACTCCAGTCCAAACCAGGAGTTGACTTTGTTTTTCTACTGTAAAAAAAAAAAAAAAATATCAAGAACAATCCTACCCAAATTTTTAAAAAAAGAAATCTTCTCATTTCCTTTGGGGGCGGTTAAAATTGTTTTTCGGGACGGTAATGAAAAAAGTTAGTTTGGAGCCCTGGGTAATATGTAAGTATTATATAATGAACAGTGATGATTATAAAGACAATTATTAATTAATGAATTAATTGGGAACCCATATCATATTAATTATTCATTTATTAATAATTGTCTTTATAATTATCATATTCTATCGGATATAAAATTTATCCATTCCTTGATTTCATAATGAACAATCTGATTTTCTTGCTTCTCTGTCCATAACCATGGACTTTTCCACTTGAAGGTACCACAGATAAAAATATCTCCTACCCACTATTGAAAACAATTGACTCATCTAATTGAATTCCATATAAATTAATGGTAGTTGCTTCTTTGCTTTAAGCCATTTTGACTTACTGTCATCCGCATTTCCAATAAAGACAGCAAGTTTGAGATGGAAAGCATTACTTTTTTTTTTGTTGAATACTAAGATTTCCAGCCTACTGATACCAACAACCATTCAACAAAGGGACTTAACTCTTTTTTCACTATTGTACAGTTCATATGTCAAAGTAACCTTCTCTTAGTTGGACTGCCTTACAGGGCTAAAGGGCTCCAACTGCCCCTGCTATTTACTCATAGCTAGGGGGAGAAGTGGATTCATGCCTTTACAAAGAGAAGGTTACTCTAACAGGAAAAAAAAAACCCTACAGCTTGGCAGTCACAATAGCTGGTCCCAAGTAGTTGCTTCTTTGCTTACAAAAGGATTTTATAGGAACACTACTTTTGAAACCTGTGTATCTGTTAATCCCTGTGGAAAAAATTAACTAGAACTCATAATAGAGATATATGAGAATGTGCATCTATTTGTATGTAGTTTTGATGTTTTCAAACTGTACTGTACGAAGCACAACTTCAGATGGTCTTCACTGAAGAAAGAATCCGGTCAATCCATTGAAATTACATAATGTTAAGGAGAGTAAAACTTTGTGAGTAATACATGTTTACTGAACTAATTCACTCTATCTTTGTGGAAATTCAGGAGCCTTGTGTGTTATTTCATCCACTGATAAGAGATTGTTTTTTTCTCCTTCAAGTGGAGATCCCTGGGGACTTATCTTCAAGAACTTCTGATAAACTCCTTTACAGGCTCTATTAAACAGAAGACTCCCTAAAAAATAAAAAAAAAAACCAAAACACACACACACACACCGGCATAATATTATTTATAAGGGGTTTGTTTTTATTTATTCCTTATCAATTAACTACGCCCCCAAAAGAAAATCAGAGATTTATGTATGAGCAGGGCTTCTGAGAGGAGGGTTCTGTCAGTGCAGGGCCCGGATTACGAGGGGCGGGGACGAGAGTTTCTTAGGTAGAACTGTGTATTGAAACTACCAAGTCTCAATATGACATGTCCATTGTTTATCGGTGACCAAATATAGTAATGCAATCTAAAAGGGTTAAGCAGATGAAAAGGACAAGGGTGATTAGGCAATGTGTGTGGGGTGGGAGGCCGGCAAAAACAGCTTTGCATCACCTTATAAGATTCCTCTCAGAGGCCCTGTGTGTGTATGTGTGTATAAGCCTATAAATGTTGGTGTAGGATTATATTGGGAGTTCATAGAATCCTTTTGTATAAGAATCTATCTTGTATAAATAAAATGTCTATGGCAGGGCTCCAGACTAACTTTTTTCACCATTGTCCTGGAACCGTCCCAAAAAACAATTTTAACTGTCCTGAAGGAAATGTAAACCGTCCTGGAAAACAATTTTAACCATCCCAAAAGGAAATGTAAACAGCCTCAAAATCAAAATGCTGTTCCTTTACTTTGTTATTATCATCTATAGTTGTTAGTTGTTAGTAGCATAATAAAAACACCATTAAAATGTTGAGGAAATAAATCATTGTCAAACTCCAGTCCAAACCATGAGTTGACTGTTTTTCTACCATAACAAAAACAACAAGAAGGACAAGAACAATCCTCACCAAATTTATGGGATTAATATTAACATTCCCCTGCAGTGATTAGAAATCATGACCAACTGATTGGTCATGAAAAAAAAAACAAAAAAAAAAACAAAAAAACACACTTTCATCCTGGAGGCGTCCTGGTGAAGATATCTATTCGTCCATAACATATTTATACCCTCCCCGGGTTGACAGGATGACGTTAATTTCGAGCCCTGGTCTATGGAGTTTTAAAATCATTACTAAGTTAGAAACTATCACCAAAACTGTCAACATAGGTTTCCTCAGTTTTTAAGTAATTCTGGCTGGCTATCTCTCCGTATGTTGCGCATACAGGATGCACCAATGGAGCTAGAGGGCTTAAAATTTAACCATTATTTACTCATTATGTCTAGAAAAATCACGTTTTTTCTGTTTTTTAAATTGCCTCCAAAATAGGTTTTTAGTGGGTAAGGTGTGTCAATTTACAATACAAGTTTATGCTAAATTGGTCCCTTAGTTTATGTCCGGTAATGTTCATGCTTGTTTTTTGAAAATTCAGTCTTTTTAATGATCACCTCCCCACAAAAGGTGAGAGAAGTAACTTATTCATTAATCACACCTTTATCCAATTTTTTAATTGATCACTCTCCCTCCCCAACACGGCATGCTGCCAAAAGACGGTCATGTGAAGGTTTCTATTGAGAGACTAACCAGACCTGCTTATCTTTATTTATTTCAACTTCAAGATCTTTAATGCCCCAACTGTTCCCATTTTTGATGTTAACAACAGTTTCGTGGAATCATTCGACTGTATTAATATGTAATATTCGTAAGGAAAAAAAAAAAAAGAAAAAAAAGTGTCTTTTTTTAGTCTCTTTCTCCAGAATATTATTATCATTACATCTGAAGAAGGCCATAGAATGAATCGACCATTAATCATTAGGCCACCTGCAGCTCCAATAAAGATATACAAGAGCAAGTTTGAGATGGAAGGCATTACTTTTTTTTTTTATTGAATACTGAGATTTTCAGCCAACGAATACCAACAACAATTCAACAAAGGGACTTAACTCTTTTTTCACTATTGTACAGTCCATATATCAGAGTAACCTCCTCTTAGTTGGACTGCCTTACAGGGCTAAAGGGCTCCAACTGCCCCTGCTATTTATTCATAGCTAGGGGGGAGAAGTGGATTCATGCCTTTACAAAGAGAAGGTTACTCTAACAAAAAAAAAAACCCCTACAGCTTGGCAGTCACAATAGCTGGTCCCAAGCTTGGTTGAAAAATGGGGAAGGTTCGGCATTGAGCAAGCACCCTGGACCCGTAAAAACCTACAATTGTGCCAGAAACAACAAATAGATTTCCAATGAACAAAATCCTATATCGTTCAATATGGAGACAAAAATTGCCCAATATGCCTTGTTGCATGGAAGGATCTATGTACACTGTCGCCCATAAATAAACCAAACATAGCAGGATTTTATTATTTCTAGTGGAACATTACATAATCAAAACAGATATTATCAGGTATTATTTATAACCAAATTCTACAGCATTGAAACTGTTGCCAAAAATATTTTTTCATAATGGTGTACTCATTTTTGGAATGGCAACAGAGTTTCAATGCTGTAGAGTTTGGTCATAAATAATACGTGATGATATCCGTTTTGATTGTGTAATGTTCAACTAGAAATAATAAAATCCTGCTATGTTTGGTTTAGAAGAAAATTAACTTTCTATTAAAAAGTGGTAGGGGTGTACTTATTTATGGGTGATACCTTATGTATGTATGTATGTATGTATGTAGAGTCCACATTCCTGAGATATTTCTTTCTTAGAGATACTCAACATGTGCTAGTATATTTTTCCCAACACCTGACAAGGATGGATCACATTTAATTGATAGGGTCTTTAAGAAATAGAGATCAAATTGGTTCTGTGTCAGTCTAAAGAATAGCAGACATTGTTGGATAGGGAGAAGAGAGGGGGGTGCAGATGCCAAACTTTGGACCAATATGGCAAGGAATAATCTCACTGCTGTTAAAGTCAGACTATTCCTGATATGTCAGACATATTTGTTGTATTATCTGGCTGTATAGCAAATGCAAAAAATGAATAATTCTACCACGCAAATAAAAAATTATGTTTTAATATTTATTTAGTATTTTCTTGTTAAATTTAAGGCCCCTTTATAAAATATGCTACAGGCCTCGCATTAGCATAATCCAGTCCTGACAACATGACATTTAATATCCTAATTTGGTAAATGTAACATTGTATATATATTTACAATCTTCATTCTGAATGACATTATGTTTACATTGTGGCATTTGTGGTTAATTCTGGTGCGGCTTCTGAAAAAATTAATTATCTTAGAATTTTTAGCAAGCAAACTTTTGTCAGCCTTCGAAAATGAATAGTTTAAAAAAGAACTGCAGACGGTGGGGAGGAAGCAGTTAGTTTATCATCAGCACCAGCGGTTGAAATTAACGTTGTCCCGGGGATGGTAAAAATATGTTCGGGATGAACAAATATCTTCCCCGGGATTCCTCCTTTTAAAAATTAAAAAAATTTTTTTTTTTTAAATAACTTCTGTCACTGTGTCATCCGGGGATGATTTTTTTTTTTTTTTTTTTTTAAATTTGGCGAGGATTGTTCTTTTGTTGTTTTTGTTGGGGTAGAAAAACAAAGTCAACTTCAGGTTTGGACTGGAGTTTGACAATTATTTATTTCCTCAACATTTTAATGGTGTTTTTATTATGCAACTAACAACTATAGATGATAACAAAGTAAAGAAAAAACATTTTGATTTTGGGACCATTTATATTTCCCTCGGGACGGTTAAAATTGTTTTTTGGGACGGTTAACATTTCCTTCGGGATGGTTAAAATTGTTTTTTGGGACAGTTTATATTTCCTTTAAATTGTTTTCTGGGACGGTAGTGTAAAAAGTGAGTCTGGTGTTGGGAATTTTTGGTATTCCCCGAAATAATTCTAAAACAATTATACTGTTACTTGTTTTTTAAGTAAAAAATGTGCGGCTCCCGCAAAGTATATTTAATTGATGCAACTTAGCTTTTTTCTTCAATTGATGATCACGAAGTAGGGGGGTTGCATAAAATACTTCTTTATGCGGCGAGGTGTCCGCCTATTATTGGTTTTATCAGGTCTTCGCTCGTCTCGGAGGTGTGTATAAATTTTACTTCTCGGAGGAAGATACTGATATAAAGTTCTGTACTTCTTGAGAGAAGTCACGGTTTGAAAGTGTTGGGCTTGTATGTAAGTGTGTGAAATGTCTTTTTCAAATGTGAGCCCAGAATTACAACAGCTAACGCTTGTGTCCAGCGAAAGATCCGAATGGTAACAAGTTATTTCTGGAACTCGGTGAAGGGAGGGGATTCTTCGAATTTATAGCAAATTTCTTTGCCCCCTTCTTTTTTACATTCTTGGCGGGCAAAAGTGCGCCTTTTTTTGGCCACGGACTCCCTGCGAATCAATCAATCAACAATACGAAAGCCGACAAATTCATTTACAGTAAACAATCTCTAAACTATTAATTCTAGAACAAACAATTGGTAAAACATAATTAATTCTTATACTGGAGCCCTGATCAGCACAATACAAACTCTCTTGCGCAGAGCCAGTCCTCGAAAGGTATAAGCAAACTAAGCAGCTGCTTAGGGCCCTGTGGCCACTAGAGGGTCCCAAAGAGTGATGGTGGGAGAGGGAGAAAGAGGTGGTGGGAGCCCACAAATCAAATTCTGCTTAGGGCCCCAAAAAGGATTGGCCCAGCTCCGCTCTTGCACTAGGATAAAGATCCCCACCTCTAATAAGTCAACGATTACGTTTGATCTTAGGATTGGTTTTTATTATGCACTACTGAGAACAGACTTTTTAACAAATCTAGAATTTTAGATGCACTAGCATCTCTAGTACTGAGCGCTTTCACTGACTGACATACCGAAATGAGAGTAACGTCCCTTGCTAGATCTTCACACAGGAATAACATATTTACTCGAGTACATGTGATCTCGAATAAAATGCAACACCCACTTTTTGTAGCTTAAAGAAGAAAAAAAAAATCAGTAATCTATTATCAGTATTTTCACACCCAAGTATAATGTTACCCTCCTAGCACATCTTTGGTCTGACTTTCAGGCTTGATTTTAAACCCTTTCCAGACAGATCTGGCAGGTCAAACACCTGGCAGCTGCCTAGAAATTAGCGATATGATCAAATTTCATGAGTGAAAATGCCTCACAGCCTGAGCATAATCCCACTAGAAAATACGTATATGGTGTAGAGGAGTTGACTTGTGTACAGAACTTATAAGTTGAATTGAATTTTGAATTTGAATTAATTCTAACCCTTCAAGTGATTTTTTCAAGTTTTTTTTAATTTTTAAATATTTTCTAATCAAATTTTCTCATTTATATTTGAAGGCCATATAAAGACAATTAACATTGAATGATAAAGAAACATTTAAGTAAACACTAATTTTTATTGAAAAATAAAAATTGAACTTCCAAGTAGCTCCAGGGACACGCAGGTTTCAAATTAATCGACAAAATGTGTGGTACTTAAAAGTACTGTTAGTACACTGGTAAAATTCAGAAATAATAAGGAAACAGAAGTGTGAACACCCAGTAAGGATCAAAAACACTACATAGTAGATCTGCTAAACTAGCTAACCCCACAATGAGGTTCCCTATGATGTTACCCAATTTCTAACTGGAATGGTTTGTATAATCTTTTAATTAAGGTAATAATAATAAGAGGCTTTCCTTTGTGCTCATAGAACAGCGGTAGGCAACCTACAGCCTGCAGGCCAGATCAGGACCACAAAGGGGTTTTGACCGACCTGCAAGCAAATATAGGAATACTATGATTACTTAAGATTTTTGTGTCCTTTTAATAGATTCAAAAGATGCCTTGAATAAATTGCACTATATTGAGTTCTTTGATTACTAATTGGCATCCTCAGATAAGCACACGGTCCTGTCGGCTGGGGCCTAGAATACGCAGACTGCATTCCCTGCAGAGGAGTAAGACCTCATCCCCCAAACAGGGGCCACATGTTTTTGCACCAGAGTCACAAGACTCTAGTTAAAAAAAATAACTGTTCACCAAAGTCGCAAGACTCTAGTTAAGGAAAAGTAACCTTTCACCTAGTTGCAAGACTCTATTTTGGGGAATTCTAAACTGATTTCAGCATTAAATGACCCATCAAGGTTTGATATGCTGCTAAACAAATCAATCAATCACTCAGTTAAGCACAATTGATTTTCTAGCATGCATTGGTCATTGATTTAAGGAAAATATAACTGGATGTATATTTCCATATTTCAAGCTTTTATCATGTCATTTATCTATTTATAATAGTCTACTCATTAATACCCGATCTGGCCCCGCAGAGGCAAAAAAGGTTGCTAACCCGTTATAGAAACTATAATTCCATAGTGACATATCAGAGTTTTGTTGAATAACCAAAATGCTTGTGTGTCATTTCAAACAGAAATGCTAGAAATATTATTGTATTCCTATTTCACAATGCAGTTGTGTCAAACTCAGTTACATGGGCCAAATATAATGTGAGTACGCAGTATGTGGCCCGGTATCTAGGAGCAATTCGTGATCACATATTAGGTGAGTAATATAAAAATAAGAAATGTGGATTTATTTAGCAATGTTAGTCGCCTGCCTGAAGCACTAGACACTTTTTACCTGCTGATCAGTGATGCAGACCCACTTTTAAGTTTTATCAATAGCTGCTTTGTTAGGAATGGGCACAATTGAATGAAACTTTAGGATCAATCAGAAAAAAGAGCGGCCTTTGAACGAACACTGAGGAGGACTCGAAAGCTTTTTGTGAGAGCCCAGCAAAGTTGAAGTGTTTTCATTTCAGCAACCAGACATTGGATCGATTTCGTTCAAACACAGGAAAGTAGATACGTTTTTAATCTATTATTATATGTTACAACCGTGTTTCTATACCTTTGTGTGTTTTAGTACAATGAGTTTGGATCCAGTGCCCCACTTGTAAAAAAATGGCAAATTTTCACGTACTCTCAGCCACCCGAGCGATCTTCGAGAAAAAAAAATTATATAAACATGGGATGTTTCATCAATTTTTATTGAAAATTGTCTGAATAACCACAATTTTTGTCTGTTTTGCAAAATGTTTGGTTCCGTTTTTCCTAGAATCTTTTGCTATTTGTCTTAGTAATCGAAACTGACCTAACTTGCCACACTCTTTTTTTGTTTGTCAACCAATTTGTAAAATTCAAAAAGCTCCTTTTATTGATTGGCATGATCTTTATAATACAAGGGCTGTTGGTGGCAGATCTGGAATTCAAGATTCTTTGCTAATTTATTTGTGCTCGCATGAAGCTCTTTAAAACAAATGTGTGGCCCGTGAACCACATGTTTGACACCCCTGATCTAATGACTATCTTTTTTCTACTTCAAAAAGATACTTCATTTTTGACTCTCCAACTTCCAAAAGATTTGTCATACCAGTTAGAAAAGATCAGTGTTATCCTTTTTGAATAGACAAATCTATTTAAAAAATTTTTTAAAAAGTTCAAAGACATTTGTTTTAAGAAAGCTTTCTTTAATGTTTGAAAAGGTTTTTTAAAATGAAGAGTCCCACTGTGTTTAGGAGTGGTATGAAATAGCTCATGAATTTAAGAGTTTATGAATTGACAATTCCATGCAATGCAATGTTTACTCACCAACAACACAAGGATTTGACCAAGAGAAGAAATTCTGAACTCACCTGAAAATGAAAGAAGGTCATAATAATATATATAAATAAATGTATATAAATAATATAAATACATCCAAATACACGCAATGACCAATGCATACATTGTAAAGTAAACCAATCAAAAGTTGAACAGGTTTGCTTAGTCATTTAATAGAAACAGTCACGTGTTGGCGAGAGCAATTGGAAAAGGGGGTAATCAATGAACAAGTTACTTCTCATGCCTTTTGTTGGGCAGTGATCACTAAAAGTCTGAATTTTCAAAAAAAAAGAAGAAAAAAGCATTAACGCTGCCAGACACAAACTAATGGACCAATTTAACATAAACTAAACATTGGGAACTGAACACCACACTAAGAACTTATTTATTAACTTCATAGAATCTTATATAATAGATAAAAACTTCACCACTCTCTGGAAAAAATCTTCATAAAAAGAATTCCTCTTATGGATTTCAGTAGTTTTAAATTCATATTTTTTTTTAAATGTTAAATCACGAGGAATATTCTTGATCAAAGTTACTACCCTTGCACTTATAGGTAAATTTTAAAATCTTTTTTTTTTTAATTCAATTAACAAAAGAGTTCCATTTTTAAAAATTCATTGATCCTATCCTATGTTTAGGAGCAGTTCAAAGTGGTTCAGGAATTTAAGTGTTAATAATATTAAAGCAATTTAAAATGTCAGTTTAAAATGTTCAATCAATATTTAGAGATTAATGGATTCGTAGCGCCAGTCCATTTAAAATCTAAAGAGCAATTATTGGGGAACCAAAAAAGTTTGTGCAGTTTGTTTTTTTAACCTACATAGAAGAAATATTTATTTTTTTAAATAAAAGAAAAAAATTTAATCCAGGAAAAAATTTCCATTGACTCTTAAATTTATATTAAGGAATTCAAATAATAATTCAAGGGGAGTAGCTTCTGATTAAAGTTATTTCCCTTGCACTTTTGGGTAAGTTTTTTTTCTCTTTAATTCAATTCACAAAACCGTTCCATTTTTTAGAAAAATCCTAGTTCCATAACAGTTACAAGCAATCTATGAATCTAAGAGTTAAGTTTAGAAATTTGAATTGAATTCTTTTGGCTTTGATGTGAAAAGATTGTAAAACTCCAGGTTGAGTGTTTCTTTATGTATACAATTTTTTTCTGCACACACA
>VCCN01003888.1:5059988-5074534 GCA_006491835.1 Architeuthis dux
TTATTTTTCAAATTGAATTTTGGGGCCCCTAAACTCATGGAGCCCTGCTTATGAGTGACTATTTGAAAATAGAATTTTATTTCTAATATGTGGATATATATTAAAGCCGGTTGATGATTCCAGTTCAAAGCTTTTCAATTTCTTACACTGGGACCCACTGGGATCTGGTAGAATAAACAAGAAGTTTTAAATGCCTAATTAACTTCCTAAGGGAAGTAAGGGATCTGTTCTAGTTTCATAAGAATTTTGATAAAGGGACACAAAAGTGAATGCTTGTGAGAAACCATGAGCAACTTCATTTCATTTTAACTGAAACTGATCAAATCTCGGATACAGTGGTCTATAGCAGGTACAGACGCTGCTCAAAATCCTGGAACCACCCCTATGTAGCTCGTAGACTTGATAAGTATACTGAAAACAAAGACAGTATTGTGTACTGCAAGAAACCAAGATTTATTATCAAGTATACAGTGTTTGGGTCCGCTCGGATAGTATAATGGTTAGCACGTCTGCCTGACACACAGAAGGTTCCAGGTTTGATTCTTGATAGGAGCAAAGTGTGGAAAACTCTCCATTAGGACAAATTTCCCTGTGCACTCAGCAGCTAATTGTGTACACTCCAAGCCGTGTGGTTAGGGTGGAATTATCCCTTCGGTGTACTTGCATCCTGCCAAGGGTGTGGTCATAAAAACTTATAAGAATAAACTCCTGGTCTCAACCAGACTTGAAACTTGCAAGGATCCCTAAGCTGACACATGCAAAGGAAACCAGGACTGTCATCGGCTGTTCATACTCCAATGGGAGTTGTCTCTTAAGAGACAGGGGACACTTGACTTTATACAGGTTTTGGTTCATATCTTGTCAAACTGTTTTGTACACAAATTCTAAATGACTAGAGATGAAGTCAAAGTCATATTCACAAAGAAATAGGAGAAATTAACTCTTACAATTCAGGTTGTTGTTGTATTTGCACTGATGCTCCAGACAAAGGCATGAAACTAATAACTACCATATAATAACATCAGAATCCAGATGAAAACCAGACACATGATTATTTGCTGAATCTTGATCTTACATTTTCACTGTATAATGTTCAATCTATGTGATTAATATTCACCTCAAAATTAAGAATTTGGACATGGAAAGAGATTATGTAGAAAAATAAATATTTGTTGTGTAAAATAAATGCATTTTATCCTCATTAGACCATGGTAATATTTGATTAACAAAATATGTTGGATTTTGTTCATATTGTACATTTTTTCAGAACTTAAAATACAGCATAAGAAATTATGAACTGATGAGAATGTGAATAAACATCACAATATTTACTAGATTCAACAAAGCTTGTTTTTAGGTCAAATACTGTTTACACAAATCTTTTGCAGTAACATTTGTTGTTGGGTACTCTCACTTACTGTGATGTCACCCGGGCAAGTCCTAGGTGCCCCGGGAAAGCTGAACCACAGTGCCCTTTAAAGCCTGACTGAGTGTGTTGTCAGTCATGAGAATTTCCTTTGCCAATTATTCCTCTTGATTTCACCACAACAGAAAGTATTTAACTGTCAGATATTCCTGAAAAATTTGACTTCACATCCAGGAATTTTCATATTTCAACCATTTTTATTCTGTATAATATCCGAGAGAGCGATAATAATGGTCAAGCACAGTTTTAAGAAATGTGGAATCAGCAATGCCATGGATGGAACAGAAGATGACATCTTGTGGCAAGAACCTTCTGACCAAGCGTCAGAAACAGAGGATGCAAAATAAGATGAACCTCATGATGTCATGACAGAAGAACAGGCTTGGCAGTTGTTTGCCAATTCTGATGAAGAAGACTTAATGGATTTGAGTGAACTGCTTCTATATTGGATTGTCATTTTTCTTTGTTACTTTTTGAATAAATAAAGATTACATTTACAAGTTATCATTTATTTATCTTTAATCAACGTTCAATAAAAAAATATGGACCCAATTTATGTTTTTATTTTGTTTTTTCTAAGGCGAAATCAAATGCCTTGATTTTGGCCTCAACTTATATTAGAGTCGTGTGATTTACTTAGTTTTTCTACTCTAATTTGACCAAGTCTTATAAACTCACGGTCGACTTATATTAAAAAATATATGGTAATTTATTAATTTTCCTATTGTTCTATTTGAATTTGGAAAGTCCTACCGTCTCAGAAACAGCATTTGGTGCCTGTGTTACCAGTACCTAGGGCCGGCCGTGATGTCACCTCCGACCAATTCTTATTCGGTGGGGCCATGTATTCTGATCCACTGAAACTGATACAAGCAACAATGCAGACAAGAAGTCAAAATTTCAAGAATATCAGAGCAAAGAGAGCCGCTTTGAGGATTTTGTGAAGTCAGGAGAATCCTAAAGAAAGTATCTTATAATAAATTATCTCTAGCAATAAATGTCTGTTGACTTCAGCAGGTTGATTGAATTTTATAGCCTCGAATGTCTGTCAACCAGATGGTGGCTATAACTTTGAAATATTTACTTGTATGGCAATGGAGCTCTATGCAACAGCCAACAAGACACAAGCATTAAAAAAAAAAAAAATAAATAAATAAATAAAATAAACATGACAATGAAACAAAATTTTCCATATTTATTCCTTAAGTCTGCTTGTATAGTGTAATGGTTAGCGTGTTTGTCTAACACCCAGAAGGTCCTGGGTTCAAGTCTTGGTATGAGCAAAGAATGTGGGAAACTGACAATTCATCTAATAAAAAATAAATAAAGATAATATTGGTGTTACTAATACTACTAGCTAGTGTAAAAACAATAACAAATATGGTGCCACAGGGGATCTGTGAAGAATGATAATGAAGTATGGCCGAAAGAGCTTGATCATGCACTTTTGGGCAATATTTACATTCATTAAATCCAGACACGTTCTCTTGTACATAAGTTAAATATCTTGTCAGTCGTTTTAAAGCAAATATATATCAATGAAAGATTGCTGCCTAAATACATACATATCTGTTTTTATTCAAATGGTTTTCCGGACAATTGAATTCCTTGTTATTTGTGTTGTAAACATAACGTTTCGCCCAATCCATCCTTCGGCCTTCTTCAGCTGTAAAATCTGAGTGAGATGGGTTAAACAGAAGTTATGTTTAAAGGGGATAACCCTTATAGCAAAGGGCCCGGATGTTTCTGTGTCTTTGTCTTGTCGGGTTTAGGTTTGTTGAGAAGTGGAAGCCACATCGGGTTGAAATCCGCACTTGTCTGGCTAATGCAGTTTGTCAACATTTTGATGTGAGCTGCTGCTTTGATTTTTCTCTGCTTCCAACATCGTTCTTTGAAGAAGCAGCTTACATCAAAATATCGTCTAATTGCATTAGCCTGATAAGTGCGGATTTCAACCTGATGTGGCTTCCACTTCTCAACAAACCTAAACCCGACAAAACAAAGACACAGAAACACCCAGGCCACGTGCTATAAGGGTTATCACCTTTGAATATAACTTCTGTTTAACCCATCACACTCTGATTTTACACCTGAAGAAGGTTGAAGAATGGATCGGCCGAAATATTGTGTTTACAACACAAATAACAAGGAGTTCAATCATCCAAGAACATTTGAATGTTAATGACCTTTCTCAAAACTAGAAAATATCTGTTTTTAGTTGTTCAATCGCAATGTCTGCGTGAAACTGATCAGTAACAACAAAATTGTAAATATCTACCATATATATATAAAAACGATATTTCAGATTCAAGACACTACATTTTGTGATGAATGCATTGGGAAAGAATCCATTTTTCTCAATTATATCTTTCATTCACATTAAACTAACACAGAAATCAAATAAACTCTTCCCAAACTGAAGAAAACTATTAGAAACCATCAACATAGGTTTCTTCAGTTTTTAAGTGATTTTGCCAGGCTGACTATCTTTGTGTCATACATACAGGCCACACCAATGGAGCTAGAGGGCTGAAGATTTAAGCTTTTACACCTTATTATGTCTGGAAAAAAAAGTTTTTTTGGTTTTTGAAAATCCCCCCCATCATGTAAGTTTATGCTAAATTGGTCCTTTAGTTTATGTCCAGCAGTGTTCATGCTAGTTTTTTGAAAATTCAGAATTTTTTAGTGATCACTGCCCAACAGAAGTAATTTATTTATTGATCACCCTTTATTCAATTAATCACCACCAACACGGCATGTTGCCAAAAGACATTTGTCACATGACGGTTTTTGTTGAGTGATTATCCAGAATTGTTATTAATTTTTTGACTACTACATCTTAATTTTTAATGCAACTTTTACTCGAGCCAGGTTTCCCCCTTGGCATTGAGCAAACGGTGTTGATTGGAAATAAAGAATAATCTTCAGATGAGACTCAAACTCAC
Organism: Architeuthis dux; assembly: GCA_006491835.1. Taxonomy (NCBI): domain Eukaryota; kingdom Metazoa; phylum Mollusca; class Cephalopoda; order Oegopsida; family Architeuthidae; genus Architeuthis; species Architeuthis dux. The sequence goes on from VCCN01003888.1 coordinate 5,064,360, forward strand.
ATCCCTCCTGCGAGTCAGGTATACACCCTGCAGCTCGGCCAATTGAGCCACTGAAGCCAATAGTGAACAGGAACTCAAATCAAACCTTTAAAACGAAGGGAAACCAGCCTGAGTAACAGTTGTGATAAAAAGCCACCAAAAGATTATGATGGAAGTAAATAGTAATCAAAAAATTAATAATCATTTATAATACTTCATCTAATAAAAATAATAAAAAACAGGTCTGGTTAGTCACTCAATAGAAACAGTCACGTGACCAACGTCTTTTCACAGCATGCCATGTTGGGGTGATCAATTAAAAAATTGGAAAAAGGAGGTGATCAATGAATAAGTTACTGCTCTCGCCTTTTGTAGGTTCACTAAAAAGTTTGAATTGTAAATTGAACACCTCGAAAAATTTGAAGAAAAAAAATAGTAATAAGGAGTCCACAAAGCTCTGCAAGCCAAACATTTTTTCCCCCGGATGTCATTCTCTCACCTTTTCTTTGGCAGTGATCACTATAAAAGTCTAAATTTACAAAAAAAACAAAAAACAAAAAAAAAAAAACAAACAAACTAAGGAACCAATTTAGCATAAACTTACATTGCGAAGTGAATCCCCCCCCCCCCCAACCTATTTTGGGAGGAATTTTCAAAAACAAAAAAAAGTTTTTTTCCCAGACATAATAAAGAGAAAATGTTTAAATTTTCAGTCCCCTAGCGCCATTGGTACAGCCTGTACATGCAACACATACATAGCCAGCCAGACCAACTTCAAAACTGGAGAAACCTATGGTGACAGTCAGTTGACTGTTTCTAATGATTTATAATACTTCTAAAACAAATAGTTCCTGAAGCAGACTAATATAATTTACATCATTACATATATAACATGTACATACTTGAAGCTAAAAGATAACACGATCTGACTCTAAGCCTTTGACACCTTCCAAAAAAATAAACCAAAAAGACTGAAGAGTATTGCTTACATCATAAAGGCCAACCATTTTGGCAGGATTCCAGTTCCGATTTGGATCAGTTCTCAATGCTATGGTATAATAACAATAATGGTAATTTTGAGGCATTCCTGCAACAATGACATCTTTGTCTAAGATGCGAGGAGAGTTTAGGAGCAAAAATAAATCCTATTAAGATCTGGGTGATCCAATTTGGGCTCTTAGAATATGAGAATTCCTGCAAGCTAACAGAGCAAGAAAACCAAGACTAGAAGTGAACATCTTATTTCTTCAACTGGTTCATAAAGGAAGGAAGTGGAATGGCACAGGTTAACTTTGAGGATGTCCATCTATCTTGTCAGGAGGCAGTAACGGATTAACTATGTAGCAAAAAGTAGCATATGTTAGGAGCCTGGCATTTTCAAGGGCCCTGTGCTAAATGCTTGCAAGCTATCAATTCTGATTCAATGATTTTGCAATTGCTCTATTGATGAATGACTGGGCGTTTAAGATTAGTGATTTTAGCCAATTATACCTTTAATTGGGGTTATTATTTTAACACAGTAATTAATGGGAGTGTGATATCTAAGTGATTGTGATACAATTACAACACATAAATACAAAGGTAATTTGAAACTGAAGTCATAGCCACTGCACAAAGATCAAAACAAAAACAAAGTAATACTATTACTGAAATGTCAGAGATATTTGTCATTATCTGGCTGTAGAGCAAATGATAAATTTAATTACTTTGCAACTAAAAAAAAAAAAAAAAAAAAAAAAAAAAAAAAGTGTAGGTGTTCTAGTATTTATCTGTATTTTTTAAAAATTTGGGGCCCCTTTATAACATTCTCAGGCCTCAGGCTTAATGCAATGCAAGGGATGTCCATTTATCTAGAAGGTGTGGAGTGGCGTAACATTTAACGGCATAGAAAGTGGGATCGACGAACCAGATTCAAGTTTTGGCCAAGCTGTTTACAGTCATTTCACACTAATACTCTTCGGAAAGGCATGAATCCATCCCCAAAGCTATTGGTAAATAGCAGGGCAGTTGGAGCTCTTTAGCCCTGTAAAGCAATCCATCTTGGGTGTGGGGATTATTCTTTTGTTGTTCCTATCAATTTGTAAACAAGGGAGAGTAAAAAGATTTTTACCAGTATCATCCACAAGAAAAAAGAAGTCTGGTTTGTCACTCAATAAAAACCGTCACATAACTAACGTCTTTGGTAGCATGCCATGTTGGGGGTGATCAATTAAAGAATTAGGTGATCAATGGATAAGTTACTTCTCTTGCCTTTTGTTGGATCACTAAAAAGTCTGAATTAACAACAACAACAAGCGTGAATGTTGCCGGACACAAAGGGACCAATTTAGCATAAACTTACATTGTAAATCCCCCCAACATCACAAAAGGGTTTTTGTAGACATAATAAGGAGTAAATGTTTAGATTTTTACTCCCCTAGCTCCATTGTTGCAGCCTGTACGCATGACACATACATATGTAGCCAGCCAATCAGAATCACTTAAAAATTGAAGAAACCTATGTTGACAGTTATGGTTGATGCTTTCTAAAAACACAAGAATGAATTTAAACACCTTCCCTTAGATGTGTGTAAATTTGGCAGAGAACGTAAAATTAAGCGACTATAATTAAAAACTAGAAACCACCCAGAATGCATACCTCTGCCAATACCATTGTCACTAAAGGCTGAATGAAAATCAGTTCATATATAGCTACGATGCCGGGTGGTAACTGTAAGTTTAAATTTTCCATATATATCGGACTATTTTCTTAATATACTTCAATCAAAAAATGATTCCTGGATCCACTTCAAAATTTAATCAATTGTTCCCTAACCCAGGGCCCACCTTTCCACAAAATAACATTGTAATTCATTGAGAAGTTTTGGAGATATTGTGTGGACAAACAGACAAACATGAGTGAATACATAGGAGTGGCCGTGCATGATAAGTGCTCAATGCACCATTTTTAAAAAGTTGATATTCGTTATTTTTAGATCTACAATGCTCAGTTTTTAAAATTTTATTTTGAAGCTTGAACACTCTACATTATGATTCATAAAGTGTTCAAGCTTCAAAATGAAAATGAGCATTGTAGCGCTAAAAATAACGAAAATATCAACCTTTTAAAAATGGTTTGTTGGGCACTCGTATACCTCTTCTAACTTCATTGGCAAGGGGAAAAAAAAACCCCAAAAAACAGGACAAACGGTGGCAGTGGAAGGGTGGGTGGGGTAAGGGAATGTTGATTGTTAAAGCAAGCACTTTAATGTACCCAAATAATAGAACATAAAATCAATTAATTAGAAATGTGGTTATTACTTACGTAAATGTACAACAAAACAGTCTTTGAAATGTGTAATTAAATATATATGAAAATAGAGTGATTAGTTTACAGCACTGAAAAAGATCAAATTTACTCCAAGTCTGGTGGAAGCCATTTGCAATTTTCTGATTTACTCTGCAGAACCAATTTGTTTTTGGGGCCCCACAGGCGAGAACACATCTTGATTGCTGTACTTTATGGCCTTTTACACAAACATTGAATACAATAAAAGTAATAAAACTGCACCCATTATTGACACACCACAGCTGCACTCAGTACCATGGGTGTCTGCTGGAGGGAAGGTGGGGGGGCAAACGGGATACTTGCCCCCCCAATCAGGTCTTCTCACCTAGGGTGAGGGGATTTGAAAGTTGGAACCTTATAGTCAATAAAGGATAATGGTGTTGTACAGTTGTTTTATGTAACCCCTAACTTAATGTACCCATATAAAAAGATGGTATAATTCTTTGCTGGTAACAGGGTTGATGTTAAGATATATTCAGAGTATATGCTCTTCCGGAAAAGTGGCAGCTGATGCCCAGGCCCAGTACCGAGATGTTCTGCTGGTTTTAAGATAAACAGAATTGGCAAAGGTAGGCTATATTTCCAAATAATTTGTCTACACAAACAAAAGGTTCCAAGTAGGCATTTATTACATTTCTCTCTCTCTCTCTCACTCACATAAAAAGGTCCACAAAAACAACTATACTAAGTAAGTTACTTACTCATAACAAAACAGTAAATAATTGATGTTTTATCGACCATATTCATCAACAGATTCTAAATCTTAAAATTTAAAAAACTGTTTTTGATTTTGACTATTTCTGATGATAATGTAACAATCATTGTATTAACAGTTAGAAACAGTCAACCGAAACTATCAACAGAGGTTTCTTCAGTTTTCAAGTCTGGCTGGCTAGGTATCGAGTGTACAGGCCACACCAATGGAGCTAGAGGGCTGACAATTTAAAAATTTTCTCCTTATTATTTGTTGTTTTTGAAAATTTCCACCCCAAAATAGTTTTTTTAGTGGGGGGGGGTCAATTTGCAATGTAAGTTTATGCTAAATTGGTCCCTTAGTGTCCAGCAGCATTCATGCTTTTTTTTTTGTAAATTCAGACATTTTTTTTAGTGATCACTGCCAAACAAAAGGTGAGAGAAGTAACTTATTGATCAAGTCCAAGTCAGAGGCTGGAGTTGACTTGGTTTTTCCACCGTAACAAGAACAAAAACACTAAGAATGAAAACAATCCTCACCTAATTCAGGAGAGTAAACTCTTCACTGTTTGTCTGTCCCATCACATTAAGCCAAACCGATATATACAATTAACATTTCCCTGTGACCAGTAGTAGGCTCTCTTACCGACTGAACCAAATTGACTACAAAAATGTATGTTACAAATTAACATTTCCCTACTGTGATTTGACATGGGTTTGACCCTGCAACAGCCAGTCTTGTTTCTTATGTGACAGCAGCATGACATGCATTGCAAACATGGGGATTATGCAGAATCATCTTCAAATTTTCCAGCATTTCTGATGACTTTCAATTGGAAGAGATTAAAAATATAACATTGTACACAAAAAATTGAAATCTAGAAATTTTTGTTTATAAAGTCTAAAATCTTTACATACACATGGAACGGTTTTTATTTGTCCAGCACAAACACATTGACACACGTATGTACGCACAAGCTAACAGCCGCTTACATACATCCACAACAATGATATTCGCCCTACCCACCCACACACACAAGCTTTTTTTGTATACAACAAAATACCCAAACACATATGGCCATTATTTTCAAGCAGTCATTATTCATTCTCAAAAAAGAAAATAGTTTTTGTATAATTAGAATGAAACAAATCTTATGTATTTACTTATGCTTGTAAAAAAAGTTTGATCAAATTAAAACTATGCATTTATTTATTTGTAAAAGTAAATTTGATGCATATATATGAATAAATATTTATAAATAATTTCTATGCTGAATGAATGATAAAAAACAAAAAAAAAAAACAAACAATCTCATCTTAAAGGTAAAAGATATTTACACGTATGATCTTCCATAGAGAAAATGGCCAATGTCCCTTTGACAAAAAAACAAAAAAAAAAACTGCTACTATCTTAAACTTAAACACACAGGTAGGTTTACGTTCCAAAACAAAATAAATCATGAGCAGCGGAAACGGGTGACCCCAAAGCATGAAATAAAAAATTATGTATGGGTGGCTTATATAAAGATCTGACAGGTACAGGCTGCCAAATATCAGCCCGTGCGCGTTTCTACCAAGCTTCCTATTCAATTTCACGAGACACACAAGACTTGATCACATTTGCAATATTAGAAGGCACAGCATCTAGAGAATGGTCTCGGACTGTAGTTTCTTGAAATAGAATCATACTTGTCCCATGGAAGGTCTAGATTGGGTTTCTGTCACAACACAAATAGGTCATGCATAGATTCATAAATGAGAACCACTTACTGAGCCGTCACTAGCAACACCAAGAATCTCATGACAAGGACACACCCATTTATAGAACCATTCATAGCCAACTTAGCATAGCAGATCTTATTTTCAGTTAAATAGACTACTGTGTTCACTCGAGTACAATGCGATCTCAAATATAAAGCGACCCCCACTTTTTGTAGAAAAAAAATCAGTAATTTGGGGATATATCAACAGCTCTCAATAAAGTTCCACGCAAATAGCTCCTTCCCGAGAACATCTGCTATATGGAATGAACTCCCTTCTGAACGTTTTCCCAATGAGTAAAATCTCAACATTATTAAATCCAGAGTGAACAAGTGCCTTACCCAATGTTAGTCTTTTTTTAATTCTCTTATTGCTCTTCATTTTAGTGTTTCTAACTCTTATAAGTCATTTTAATTCTCTGATTGCTTTTCTTAGTATTCATTTTAAACATGTCATGTTTTAGTGTTTCCAACTTTATAATTTTAACATCAATAAGCTATGTTAACATGTTTTTTTCTGGTCTTAATTCTGTGGCATAAATAACTCCCTTCTTACTAACCCTTTGATGTGAAAAGTGGCCGAAGCCCTTGCTTAGGGTGACCAAGATTAAAGTAAAGGGGAGAAAAAAAAAAAAAAAAAAAAAAAAATCTATATTATTTTTTTTAACATGTGAGTATAATGCTAACCCCTAATTTTAAAAAAAATAAATTACTCACATTGTACACAAGTAAACACAGTAAATTTGGTGCCAGCTTATTTATCTACTTTTGCAAGAAAATTATAGAGAAAAACTAGTCTAATGTTTAGCATTGTTAATTACAGAAGGTTTTTTTTTTATGGATGCACAAAGAAGTTAAAATTCGAATGATGATAATGAAAGTGTATTAAGTGAAACCTAATGAGGTTTGCTTTTCAAATGAACTGTGTAAAGCAAGATACAAGTTGGAAATAGTGGTGGCCAGGTTCTTCATTCCCAGCATCCCCCTTCATAAAGAAATAGGATAAAAACAATAAACAAATGTGTGCAGTGCCATATTAATGATGAGGCAAAGGTCTCAGGCACGCAGACCCTAAGGACCCTCAGGCTTGATTTTGTGGGCCCCGAGTAGGCCAGGGCCATGGCCCAAAAAAAAAAAAAAAAAAAAAAAAAAAATTATTTTAAAAAAGTTTTTAAAAAATTAGAAAAATTATTTTTTACATTAACTCTTTGGCTATGGTGGTCGTCTAGAGTGTGTTAAATCATCTAAATCTGTTCCCTTTCAAATATCACGGCCTGAGAGAAACTCTGTATGGTGCCCCAAGTTGACCTGTGCCTCAGGCCCCTAGTATTAAGCTGAATGTGTGCAGATATGAGAAGTGATGAAAAATTAGAAGATATATAAACGAATTTGGTAAAGATATGAATTTTGTATTCAAGACTACAAAGGTGCTGTGGGTGACCAAACAGTTACCTGCATGGAGAATGGAATTGTCAAACTGAGTTCAAACACCAGTTGGGACAGTTTGCATTCACTTTGCACTTAAATGCCATTGGGAAAGGTATGCATCCACTTCTTTCCACAATTATGGGTAAATAGCAGTGCCGTTGGGGCCATTTAGCCCTGTAAGGGCAGTCCATCTTGGGCATCGTGCTAGCACCCCATGAAAAGACACAATTGCTACAGAAACAATGATTGGGTCGTTCGGGGAAATAGAGACAAAATCATTGCCTCGTGCTGTGCGACAGAGTTTAAAAAAAAAAAAAGACCCCATGAGTTTAGTTGGACATATGCAAGGGCGTACAGGAACTCTTTCTAGGGTTACTAAAAGGCTTGATTTGCCCAAAATTTAACACCTTTTGTCTGAATTTGGAGGTGTGGGGGCACTGATAGATCATATTAAAGTCCAGTCTGCTCTAATACCAGGGGCCAAATTTATCTGAAAGGATTTTTTCTTCTTTTTTTCATTCTATAATCCAGTACAGTGTCGAAATTTTCACACATTTGATTTAACAAGTCAGTTTAGAAACTGATAAATTACTTTTTGAAACCTGAATCAAAGAACTTTAGTGGCAGATCCACAAATTAATGGCGGCAGATTCAAAAGTTGCCAGACCAGAGCATACCAGATTTGAGAGGTACCACAACTCGTACCTTTAGTGCAATACATTTGTGCAATTGTTGATCATCCAGTCTAATAATGCATCAAGTTTGAATTATGAACAAAGTCACCCCTGAGAACCACAGGCATTTTTGTCCCTGGCAGAAAAAAAACATCTGGGGACTATTATTTGCTAGGGTATCTGTCGTCATCATCGTTGTTGTGTCCTTTTTCTCAATTGGATAACTTTGTTACGCTTTAATATATTTCAATGAAATGTTGTATTTAGGCCTGTGGATAGATTCTACCTGGGGGATGGGGAGTTATGGCCGATCCGATTGTTTCCATTTCATCAGAAAAAAGTTTTTGTTTACAATTGGGAAGATTTCTCAAATCTTGACCGATTTTGCTGAAATTTGGCTATAAAAATCCAGGAATTGAAAAACGGTGAGTTACGGTTGATCAGATTGTTTGTTTACATTTTGTATGTCAACATTAAAAAAATACTGAACTTTGTAACTGCTGAACCAATTAGAATGGAAATTGTCATACAGGTTCTTGGTCACCTAATTATGAAAAATATAACATTTCTAAGAATTTTACAGTTTGGAAAAAAAAAAAAAAGAATTGGGTATCTCAGAGTTAACGATCCTAACAAACAACTAATTGCCACTCTCTCAATTTCAACCATTTTCTGGTGAGGACATTTATAATTTTAAGATTTTATTTTTTCATCTCTTAACTTTGTTGGTTGGAAACAAGTTGTTGGTAAAGCGAGAAAGTAAATATTGTCCACATGTGTCCTAAAAAGAATCAGAAAACTAATCTAGCAAGAAACAGCCTCATTTCAAATAGGCCAACAACACACAAGGGTAACCCCCCACCCCACTTGGCAGGGGGGGTGTCTTACTGAGGAAGGAGAGAAAGAGAGAAACACAGCCATAACACTAACACTAACACACACACACAAGACATACAACACCATTATTTTAGTCACATTATATATAATAAAAATATATATAATGATATAACATCCAATGTTTCTCTTACTGAGGAGGAGAGGAAGAAAGAGGAAATTAGAGAGAAAGAGAGCAACACAGTCATAACAGTCTCTCTCTCTCTCTCTCTCTCATATATATATAAGACATATGACACCATTATTTACACTCTAGGAATAAAATATACATAATATATAACAACATTTAAATAGGGAACTTAAAATCCAACCAAGATAGAAGGTCCATATTATTAAACTGCACATTTCTTATAAGTACGACCTTGTCGGCTGGGGCCTAGAATACGTCGACTGCATCCCCTGCAAGGGGGGGGTAAGACCCCCCCCCACTTCTTTCGCCAAAGTTGCAAGACTCTAGTTAAGGAAAACTTTGCAAGACTATTTTTAAAAAAATCAACCTTTCACCAAAGTTGCAAGACTATTTTGGGGGAATTTAAAACTGATTTTAGCATTAAATGACCCATCAAGGGTTGATATGCCGCTAAACAAATCAATCAATCTTATAAATAGTAAAAATGAGACCAGTATAGATTTCTCACCTATTATAGCATGGTTTGCGTTAGAATGCAGGTGGATGGTGGACCCCAAAATATTCATCTAGCTCCAAAATAGCTAAATTGATTGCGGCTCGGTTATACCATGGTTGGCTTTCTTGGACCCCAACACCCACGTTATAACAGGGGAGGCCTGTATAATATTTTTGTTTATTCCTGTTGATTCCCAATGGAACATAGTGAAACCACAGCAGAGTAGTTGCGGCCCTATCAAAAAGGAGTGGATTTGCTACCCCACGCCCAACCATCCTTCTTTATTCAGGCTTGAGACCAGCTATGGCGACTGCGAAGCTGCAGGTTTTTTCTGACAGATTCTTAGATAGACTGCCGTATACAGGGCTAAAGGGCTCCATCTGACCTGCTATTTACCCATATTGGGGGGGGGGGGAATGCTGATTCATGCCTTTCCCAAGGGCATTAGCATGAACTGAATGTACAGAGCCTTGGCTGTAACTTGAACTCAGTCCGCTGATTCTGTGCTGGTAACGGTTACACCACTCCGAACCTTACTATAATGTTTAGTAGCCGTGAAATTGACACAAAACCACAAAACATAAATATTAGAAGCTGAGGAAAAATGTGTGGGTGTGTGAGGGGGTGCTTGCAATGATGCATGTGATTATGCAGTATTGTTTAACAGGCCTGAAAGTCAGAGCATAGATGTGCTAGTTTGATCTCATGTTTTCTTGGGTGAAGATCTACCAAGTGATGTTACTCTCAGAAACGCAGTTCTCTCCCTTGTACTTTCAGACACAGACACACACAC
>VCCN01003888.1:5107993-5119635 GCA_006491835.1 Architeuthis dux
ATATATACATATATACTTTCAAGTTTTCTGCTTCTCCCACACAAGTCCAAATCATTTCCTCTTTCCAAAATATAAACATTTGGTAATCTTTGGTTTGGCGGATCTAAAATATGCTAGCATAAGTCTGGCTCCTAAAATGGCTAAAACTGGCTAGATTTTTCTTTTCCAAGTAATTTTAATGGCTTCAAAAATGGCTTAAATGGTTAAAAATAAGACTATCTTTAAAATGGCTAAAATCGGCTGCATTTTTCATTTCCAGCTAACTTTATAGATAAAAATCTTAAAAATAAGGTAATATGAGACAAGCTTTAAAAATTGCTAAAATTGGCTGGATTTTTTATTTTTAGCTAACTTTACAACAAAAAACGTTAAAAATATGGTATAGCTGGGTGGGAATATATCGTATTTAGTGACAATCGTGCACTTGGTGCTAAGTTTTTTGCAATTTGGTATGATGTTAGATATGACCACGAAAAGCGTCAATTTCATGTCTCCAGTTCTTGTAGCTCCAGATTATTATAATTCATTTTAAGATCATAAATCACCTTTTAATGTCTTTTTATACAAATCACCATAGTTCCAGATTTGGATTTCATTTAATCCTTGTACAAACAAGCATATATATTCTGATAAACAGATAAGTAAAGATACTTTAGGCTCAACTATACACATTACATATCTATGATAGGTTGGATCAGGCCGCTTTGTGCAGCCTCATTCATTTAAGTTTAGTCTAATTGTAATGTTGAGCAATGTTGGTGGGAGAGGGGAGATGACTTGCATGGAGAATCAACAGGAGACATGCAGAGATGTGGTGGTAGGAGGAAGAGAATGTCAGGAGGAGGGGATTGCAGAGGAGAGGGGAAGTTGTGGGTGAGGCCCACGGAGGGAGGCGAGAGAGAGACAGAGAGAGGTCACACGCGCAACTCACAGAGAATCAATGGGAGACACAGGCAGATACGCGGTAACAGGAGAAAAGGTGTGTCAGGGGGAGGTTGTGGGAGAAGAGGGAGGTTGTGGGAGGAGAGAGAGGTTGTGGGAGTGGCGAGGCAAAGGGGTGGGGAGAGAGACAGACAGACAGACAACTCACATAGTGAATAAATGGGAAACGCATGCAGAGACTTGATAGTAGCAGGAGGATGTGGTGGGAGGAGGAGGTTGTCGGAAAAGGGGTAAGAGGAGGCATGTGGTGGTGGAGGTGGAGGGAGAGAGACGGAAAGAGACAGAAAGACAGCAAGAAGTCACACACACAACTGCAGAGAAGAGGTGGTAGGAGGAATGGAGTGTCGGGAGGGGGAGGGAACCCTTTTCTCCCACCCTCCTAACACCACCTCCTCGTTCTCCTCTCAACACTCTCCTCCTACTACCACCACATCTCTGCTTGATTCTCTATGTTAATTGCGCATGTGACCTCTCTCTGTCTCTCTCACCCCTATCCTCCCACCACTGCAACAGTGTTCAAACTGGTCTGTTGTGGGTAGCAGTGATTAATGATTAGGTCTCTGTGGGTCGTTTGAGAAAAGGAGACAAAAATCAATGCCTAATGCTTTACTACACCTAATTAGAGAAAAAGCAATTTGATACGAGAAAGTAATTTGAGTTTGAGCATCTTATGAACTGGGAACTATTTTCAAATTGTTCTTTGGACGATTGAACTCCTTCTTGTTGTTTGCATCGTCAGCACATCATTTCGCCAAATCCATTCTTTGGCCTTCTTCAGGTGTAATATCAGTTTTTTAATTTCAAAGGAGGCGACCCTTATAACATAGGATTCATATATGGGTTGCCTCTTTTGAAGTTAAAAAACCTCTGATTACCCCATCATATTCAGATATTACACCTGGGGAAGGCCGAAGATTGGATCAGCTGAAACATTGTGTTAATAAAACAAACAACAAGAAGGAGTTCAATTGTCTGAAGAACTATTTGAATGTTAACGATCCTTCTCAAAACTATAGAAAATATGAGAACTACTGGTTTTCTTTCGAGTCCTCAGATGAAGTGTTTTCATTATTCTATAGATTAGAAAGATTAAAAAGGATTAAAGATTAAAAGAAAGATTAAAGATTAGTTTATACATTATTCAATCTACTGTTTTCATCTTATGGGGTGGATTTAGGGGGCATTGAGTAGGCCATGGCCTAAGAAATCTTTTGGTGGTCTGCTAGACCCGATTTGAACCTCCTTGCTAATAATCAGCATGTAAATCGGCTGTACCCTGAGGCTGTGGAAAAACCTTTCCCCCAAGTATGTTAAATCATCTGAATCTGCTCCCTTTAAAATATCTAGTTGACCTGCACCTCAGGCCCCTATTAAGCCCTGTCTGGGCCCCGTCTTTATTACATTATAGAACATTTCAGAATATTGTGTTTAAAAGAACAACAATAAAGATAACAGACCACTTTTTTTATTAAATTTGACTAGTTTTTACCTTCATCCTAATTTTAGTTGTTTTTATACAACTTATTGGATGAAGTATTGTAACACACACCAGTCAAAATTTAATAAAAAGTGGTGTGTTACAATACTTCATCCAATAATAATAAAGATTGACTTATGAAGATAATAGTTTAAATAAACACGGAAAAACTTATTTTGGGAGGGGTTTTAAAAAAAAAAAATGTTTTTCTAGACATAACAAGGAGTAAATGTTTAAATTTTCAGCCCTTAGCTCCATTGGCCTGTATACGTGATACATACATACATAGATAGCCAGCCAGCCAGCCAGCCAGCCAACCAGCCAGCCAGCCAGACCAACTTAAAAACTGAAAAAACCTATGTTGACAGTTTTGGTTGACGGTTTCTAATAATAAACAAATAATAATTTTATGCTAAATTGGTCCCTCAGTTTGTGACCAGCAGCATTCACACTTGTTTTTTGAAAATTTGGACTTTTCAGTGATCACCACCCAACAAAAGGCGAGAGAAGCAACTTATTCATTGATCACACCTTTTTCCAATTTCTTAATTGATCACCCCAACATGGTGATGGTTTCTATTGAAAGACAAACCAGACCTGTATTAGTTTTAAAAAAATACTATAACCAGGGGCATAGCTGTGGGAGGGAGTAGGGGCGATTTAAACTCACCCTCTGGGCCCCCAATGGAAGGGTAATAGTAGTTCACCTACTGCATTTCTACTAACATTACACAATAACAATTTTCATAAAATCAATGGTTTCCATTTATTTAAATGAATTTTCATATAGACCCCAGGCTTTTGAAAGGTCTACCAAAAACACCCGCTCTCCCCAGTAATATCTTTGTGGACCCTCAAGGGTCTGCATTCCCCAGGTCGGGAATCACTGCACTCAAGGAGTCAAGCACCCCCCAGTCCTCCTGGCTATAACCCAGTTTTGGTTGTGTGAACGTTTATTGAAAAGATGAAAGTTTAAAAATGGAAGTTTTGCCTTGAAAAGAAGAGGAAATGAATGAGACAGTCCATCTGGAATAAACTTTGGTTCTAAACAAACAAGTCCACAAAATAACAATCATAGCACACACACATGCACACACACACACACTTATATATATATAATGATGTGTATGTGTTTGCACTAACACAAACACTCTTCAAATGATTTATGGAAATTCATTCCTTCATCTCTTGTCGCTCACTGCCACGCCAATGGAGCTAGAGAGCTGAAAATTTAAACATTTACTTCTTATTATGTCTTATTATGAAAATTCTTCCCAAAAAGAAGAGGTTTTTTGGGGGGGGCTTCAATTTACAATCTAAGTTTATGCTAAATTGGTTCCTTAGTTTGTGTTCAGCAGCGTTCATGCTTGTTTTTTGAAAATTCTGACTTTTCAGTGATCACTGCCCAACAAAAGGCGAGAGAAGCAACTTATTCATTGATCACCCCTTTTTGAAATTTTAATTGATCACCCCCAACAAGGCACGCTGCCAAAAGATGTTATGTTTTTTTCTGTCACTACAAACATAAATTATACACATTAACTGCTTTATTCCCTGGAGCATGTCTGTGCATACATATGTTTTGCAACCAGCACACAAAGAAAAATAAATTGTGCACAAAACGTTGGTTATCTAAAATAATGTAGGAATTAATAATTATGCTTACAACTGAAATTTTAAGTATAATCATATAATATGATTATACTTATTGAAAATAATCTCTTTGCTAACTGTTTCTCTTACCAAAATACGTTACTTCATAGAATGCAATCATTCTTGTACTTGTATATTGAAACATACAGTTTTATTAGCCATGAGAGATAGGCTGTGCCAAAATTATCTTGAAACAATTTCACGATTACTTTTGCACAAGGAAAAGATTTGTGCAACAAAAGATTGTTTTGTTGCCACTGACTAATACAATTTAGAGAGAATAGGTCTGGTTAGTCATTCAATAGAAACCGTCATGTGACCAATGACGTTTGGCAGCATGCTGTGTAGAGGCTGATCAATTAAAAATTGGAAAAAGGGATGATCAATGAATAAGTTACTTCTCTTGCCTTTTGTTGGGCAGTGATCACTGAAAAGTCAGAATTTTCAAAAAACAAGCATGAATGTTGCCGGACACAAACTAAGGGACCAATTTAGAATAAACTTACATTGTAAATTTTCAAAAGGGATTTTCAAAAAACAAAAACGTTTATTCTAGACATAATAGGGAGTAAATGTTTAAATTTTCTGCCCTCTAGCACCATTGGTACAACATTTATGTGTGATACATACATAGCCAGCCAGCCAGCCAGCCAGCCAGCCAGCCAGGCAGAATCACTTAAACTGAAGAAACCAATGTTGACATATGTTGACAGTTTTGGCTGACGGTTTCTAATAGAGAGAACATTGGCTCCGAGCAGAACCTTTTTGGAAGGCCTGAGAATGCCAGAAGGTGTGTTTGGTATGTGAATGCCCTCTTCCCCGACAGGCACACAACTACTTCAGTCTGTAAATCATTCAACCCTTGCACAATTCTGGTATTCTCAACTAGTCCTTCGTGCACAATTAGCGTTCATTTTCATTTGTACGTTGGGTAGATACATGATGACTTGTTCATTGCATGCTTTGCATAGCCTGTCTAAGAGAAAAAACATTGTTGTTCACCAGTTGGAAAAAAGAGCTCTTTTTATTGTCTGCAGGTGTTTCGTCTCAGCTACAGACCATCAGTGAAGCTGTACTGACTGATATTTATAGAAAGACCAATAGAAATATACATAAGTAGGAATCAGGGCCAGCCCAAGTTACTGGCAACAAGGGTAGTTGCCTGGGGTGCCAAGTGCTAGGGGGAGCCTGTAATGTATCTGAGACAGTAGGACATGCAATTTATAGGTTTTTCAATAGAAGATGAGATTCATGAACAGGTACTGGCAACACGGGCAGTCGCCCAGGGTGCCAAGTGCTAGGGGGAGCCTGTCATGTATCTGAGACAGTAGGACATGCAATTTATAGGTTTTTCAAGAGAAGATGAGAGTCATGAACAGATACTGGCAACACGGGCAGTCGCCCAGGGTGCCAAGTGTTAGGGGGTGCCTGTCATGTGTCTGCGACAGTAGGACTTTCCAAATACAAATGGAAAAATGAATAAATTAAACAGATTAAAAACAGTACAAAGTAAGAAAATTCCATGAGGTGAAGTCAGATTTTTCAGGAATATCTGACAGTTAAATATTTTCTGTTGTGGTGGAACCAAGAGAAACATTTGGCAAAGGAAATGCTCATGACCGACAACAAGCTCATTTAATTAATACATTGTAATTTGAATTATTAATATTTAGTATACTAGTAAAACCCTGTGGAAGTAGACCGTTCATATAAAAGCCTTTCATAAGCAAAAATGGCATAAAGCGAAGAAGTAATTACCATTAATTTATATGGGAAAAATCTTTGAGTGTTCCCAGACCCCAAAAGTGGTGAGGTGGTATGTCAGGCTGAGTCATCCAAAGTTGTGATGGTGGGAAGTACAGGAGACTGGGATGTAGAAGAGAGAAGAAGAGGGTGTGCCCTGCCTCTATAATGACTCACTGCAAAACAAAAGCTGGACCCTACTTTTGTTTTTTGAAAAGCAAGGATTACCTGTATTTGAATTCTATTTGATGATTCTTTTTTAGAAAAGAAACTAAAAAACTTGTTTCAGTGGAAGAGCCCATTGTTTACAATGGTGAGTAGGAGATATTTTAATCAGCAAGATTGTTTCCTTTAAGTAGAAGAGTCTATGGTTACTGACAGAGAACCAAGAAAATCACACTGTTCATTATATAAGTAGGCAAGTGGAAGAGTCCATGGTTATGGACAAAGAACCAAGAAAATAACACTGTTCATTATATAAGTAGATTGATAGAAATATACATAGGTAGGAATATTAGTTCTAGCTTGTTAGTCACTCAATGTGACCAACATATGTCATGTTCGGGTGATCAATTAAAAATTGGGAAAAGGGGATGATCAATGAATAAGTTACTTCTCTCGCCTTTTTTGGGGGCAGTGATCACTAAAAAAGTCTGAATTTAAAAAAAATAAGTGTGAATGCTGCTGGACACAAACTACATCGTAAATTGAACCCTCCACGAAAAACATATTATGGGAGGGGGATTTTCAAAACACAAAAAAAAAGTTTTTCTAGACATAATAAGGAATACATGTTTAAATTTTCAGCCTTATAGCTCCATTGGTGCGGCCTGTATGCACAATACATACATAGCTAGCCAGACAAGCTTAAAAACTGAAGAAACCTATGTTGACAGTTTTGCTTGACGTTTCTAATATTTGCAGATATATGTATCTAAGTAGATATTTGTTGAACATAAGCATCAGTTTGGTGTAGTCTTTGCTTGAGCAATATTTATTTGAACCTGTCACACGCTCATCGTTGGTAACTGAATCTCCTACCAAGGAAGTTCTGACTGCCTAATACAAATGGTATTTATTATTATTCATTTCGTTTGTCTCATACTCCTTTGTTCATCACTCAAATGAGCCACTTATCATCTGTTATCTCTTCTGTCGGTTATGCACCCTGTTATGACATTACATCATCATCCATCATCTGCACTCTAATAATTCTTAGCAGAGCCTCTGAGAGGTGGGTACAGCCGGTGCATCGCACTGGGGCATGGAGAGCCAAAAGGGGCCCCCGAGAATTTGGGATTTGGGATGCTGACCTACCCGAGTGTCAAGCATTTGTTGTTTTTTTTTACATGCTAATTTTAATTTTGAAACTATGGCGTAAAGTCAGGGCCAAGTTTTACATTATAGCTACATTGTAAATAGATCCCCCTTCCTAAAGAAAAAAAAATGAATGACGTAACTTAAGAATTTTTACCATGTGCTTTCGCGCTTGAAAAATAAAAAAAAATTGATTTGAAACTATGGCTGAAACCAAGGCCGAGTTTTCCATTGTAGTTACATCGTAAATAGAACCCCCACATAAAACTTGAGAGAAAAAGTTTTTTTCGTAAAATAATAAAAAATACTTTCAGATATATTCAAAGTATGCATCCTGTCTTAATTTGGTGAGAATCGGTAAAAAATTATGCCCTGAAGGCCTGAATTTTTGGACCCGCTAATAGAAGAAAAATACAAAATGTGAGTTACGCCCCTTGCTCAGTTTAGATGTTTTTCTTCCCAATCTAAATGTTTTTGGTTGCGGCTAGATGTCACAAATTGCTATTTAGATGATTTTTAATAAAATAAATAATATTTTTAATAAATTAAGTAATATTTTAATAAAGTAAATTTTGAAGATTAAAGTCACATTTTATTTATTAATAATATGTAATATATTTCCCATATTTTAGATATATATCTGGAGAATTTAGATGCTTCTAGGTGTTTTAAGATATTTTTTGACTCAAATTTAGATTTAAACTTAAAAATAGATTGGCAACACTGTCCTTGCTAGATCTTCACACAAGAAAAGTACTAGCGCATCTATGGTCTGACTTTCAGGCTTTTTTTCTCTTGGCCACTGTTTTCTGGTTTGCTTTATCCTTAAAAAAAGAGACTCCTTCCTTTTCATATGGTACACCTGAAGAAGGCCATAGAATGGATTGGTTGAAACACTGTGGTAACAACAAAAGCAACAAAAAGTTCAGTAGTCTATACAACTCTTCGAATGATAATGACTTATCTCAAAATTACAAAAGTTATTAGAAACGGTCAACCAAAACTGTCAAGTGACAGTTTCTATTGAGTGACTAACCAGTCTAATATTTTATTGTATGATTTATACGAAATTACAATTTCCAATCTGCTAAATAAGAAAAAAGTGACAATGGTATTGATATTTAATAAATATCAATACCATTGTCACTTTTTTGTGCAGATATCTGTTTGTTTGTCGAGCTATTCCAAATCAATATATAAAATTAAGAAACATGACCGCTTAATTAAGAAACATGATTCGACACCTGAGCTACTGTTACAGAGATGAAAATCAGAATTTAAAGCTTGAAGTATGGTCAGTCAGTAAGGGGAAGCGTATATCAAAGTCCCTAGACAGATGGCCTAATTAAAAACGAAAATATGTCACTGGAAATCGTAGATTATTTTGAGAAGAAAACTACAGATGAATTGAAAAAGCATGCTAGGGCTATAATTACAAAATATTTTTTAATTTAATATTTAATTTCATTAACTTAATATTTAGTATTTATTACCGATTATTACAAGAATACCATATTTACTCAAGTACAATGCGACCTTGAATATAGTACAACACTCCACATTTTGTAGCTAAAAATCAGTCATTTTTTTATCCTCTAATCACTGCAAATTTGAAAACACATAAAACAAAAAACTAAAAATAACTAAAACACTAAAACTGATATGGTTCCTGCTTTTGCTCAGTAACTTTTGGTACCTTTTGGTACCTTTTGGTATCATTGGTACCTTTTGGTATCATTGGTACCTAATGATCCAGATTCTGTATAATGTCAGACTCCAGTACAAAGTCTGGAGTTTACTTTGTTTTCCTACTGTAATAAGAACAACAAGAAGAAGAACAATGCTCACCAAAATTAGGGGTGAAAGCTGATATGTAAAACTACCGACCAACTGATTGTCAGGAGGCTGTTTTACTGACTGAGCTAAATTGACTTAGTCTTAGATATTAACGAAAATTTATCATACAGATACGAACAGGCTTATTTTATTCTAATAAATAAATACATTTAAACAAAAAAATATATATTTTTAAAACTTTTTATATATTATATATACATATGTTACACAGAATCAGCGTAATTGTCTAATTAGCGAATAAAACTATGTATTTACTTATTTTTTGATTGTAAAAAAATAGTTGTTTTGATCCTTGTGTTGTTTCATATAAACTTTTGATCAAATTAAAACTATGTATTTATTTATTTTTTGTACAAAAAGTTAAAACTACATATTTACTTTTTATTTTTACAAAAAATAAATAAATGTATAATTTAATTTGATCAAAAGTTTATATTAATCAAAACAAGGATAAAAACTTTTTTTTACAATCTAATGTTTTAAAAAACAAGTAAATACATAGTTTTATTCGCTAATTAGGGAATTTTTGTGATTCGGTGTAACATATACAATACCAAAGTTGCGGTAATCATCTTCAGTTGGAATAGAAGTAGGGGTGGAGTTTGACCATGCAGCAGCCAGGCTTTTTAATATTTTGTTCTATGATTTATGTGAAATTACAATCACACAGCTAGAACAGAAAGACTAACAAAGTGAACAGAGGCACTAAACACAAGAACGTTACACCAATTTAGATATGTTATATCTAAATTTAGATCTATAAGTTTAGATAAAAGATCATTAATCTGTAATTTTTTATTTATTTTTATTAGATTTTCCTAGAACCACTGATCCAAACATCTTCAAACTTGACACTGCACTGCCTTGTGCTAAATAAGAAAAAAGATTTAACTAAAAATCAGTCATATATTTTATCCTTTTATCGCTGCAAATTAAAAACACATAAAACTCAAAAACTAAAAATAATTAAAACCCAAACACTAAAACTGACATGGTTCCTGCCTTTGCTCAGTAACTTTTGGTTTGAATTTACCTAGGGATCCAAATTCTGTATATTTGTTGGTTTGTTACCATAATACAGCAAAAATGTTACCCATCATTTTGGACGGGTTCTACGCTAGGATTAAATATTGATCATCATCATGATCATCATCATGATCATCATCATGTTCATCATGATCATCATCATGATCATCATGATCATCATCTTTCCTCATTTAGACACTTTGTGTATTTTACATATGCTGATAACGTTGGCATATCAAAAACATGGACTCCCTTTTACTTCTCATTTTCTTCTGTATCTGCATGGTAGATAAACACAAGATTGTCTTGATGTGGTGGAGTGGCTTCCATGTTCCAATGACCCGGAGAGCTATGCTGGCGGGAATTCAATTCCTGGTAGGTCCAAACAAGTCAGACAGGTCAAAGGAAAGGAACTAGACCAAACCTTATTCACGAAAGGGAAGAATCTCTCACTAAAGTTGCAAAACACTACTTAAAGAACCTTTTACAACTACCTAACAATATCCCCACCTAAGACCAGTTCCGGCATTAAATGACCTACAAAAAGGTTGAGATGCTGCTAAACCCAACAAACCAACCCAATATTGTTTCAATCTTTAGCCATGAATTTCTAGAGAATTCTTTTCTTTCATTGGCAAATAGCTATTGTTTCTGAATGGAGAAATTTGGTAGTCTTGTTACATCGGCTATGTATTCTAAGTATGCATAATATGCAGCAGAATAAAGTCACATAGTTCTGTCTAGCCACTCCTGATCCATACATATGAAAAAATCTCTTAAAATACTTAAAGGATTAAATGTTGAAGAATCCATGAATCAGTTTCACATAAACTTTTCGCTTCATAACACTTGTTGGTTGTTCAGTTCTTTAAAGACTTCATATTATATTTCCTGCCAACTCCATTGTGGTTTGAATTTTTTGCTCTCAAGATTTTTCAGGTCAAAAATAAGAAACTTCCATTATACAAAACCGTTTAATCTCAAACACTCAGTAAAATAGAATGTTGCCAAGTAGGGTTTGTTATTTATAGCTAAAACTGGCTAAGATCAGCTAAATTTTTACAATTCTAGCTAACTTTATAGCTAAAAATATTATATATCCTCATTAAAGCCCACTTGTTAAATAAAATGACTATAGACCAGTAGCGTACCAAGGTGGGGGCGGCCCACCCCGGGTGACACCAATAGAGGGGGTGACACCAAGATGACTGCCTAAAAATGTTTCATATAGTTTCTTGGTAATTCTTTTTCTAAAGATCTTTAATCTGTAATTTTTTATTTATTTCTATTAGATTTGTCAAGAACCGCTGATCCAAACAACTTCAAACTTGACACTGCAATGCCTGGTATGCTGACTAATATATATGGTGAATATCAACTTCGTACAATGGTTGTCAAGTTATCTCAGTACATACACACAGATTTCTTCAACTATAGACAAAATACACACCCTAACAGCCGGGAAAATTGCTGTCAAAAACAAAAGATTTAATTAAACAGATAGATAGATAGTCAGAAATCAATGTATTTTTCAAGTCATCCACAGAATCAAGATAGGTCTATTATACACCTATGGACGAACAAGAAATAATTGAAGGGGATAATTGGTTTATTTCCTCTTTCTGTA
>VCCN01003888.1:5141714-5152245 GCA_006491835.1 Architeuthis dux
TGGAAAGAGCAATGATAGGGATAACTCAAAGAGATAGAAAAAAATCAACATGTATCAGAGAGAGGCTAGAGTGAAAGATATTATACAACTAATTAAGCAGCAAAAATGGAGATGGGCTGGTCACCTAGCAAGAACAAATGACAAGAGATGGGGGAAAGACTAACCGACTGGTGCCCATGGGACAGTAAACTCAGTAGGAAAAGGCCAGATACAAGATGGAAGGACAAGATAGAAAGGTTTGCCAGTAAGACTTGGCAGAGGTTAGCACAAGATAAGTCGTCATGGAAGGAGATGAGGAAGGCCTTTGTCCAGCAGTGGACTTATAATGGCTGCTGCTGATGAGTGGACATGCATGATAAGCGCCCCAATGCATCATTTTTCTAAAGTTGATATTTTCGTTATTTTTAGAGCTATGATGCTCAGTTTTTTATTAAATCTTGAACACTCTATGAATCATAATGCAAAGCGTTCCAGCTTCAAAATAAAAATTGTAGCTCTAAACGCAACACTCACCCCAACACTCGCATTATAATGGGGGATGCCTGTATTAACTAACAGCAATTTTAAATCCACCCCCCGGGACCCCAATGTAGGGGGGCACCCAAAAGCTTTATGAATAGTAGTTCACCTACTACATTTCTGCTAACATTATACAATAACAAATCTCCCACCCCCCCGGCCCTCAAATCCCCAGATACGCTGTTGGGGGTGCCTGCATCGACTAAAAGCAAAAGTCAATTTGTCTCAATTGGGGTTGCAAGCTGACATACCCTAATGGTGTTTCCCCTCATTCCACCAACGTAACCAAAACAACATTCTCTACTGACTCTTTAAGTCTATTTCTCCCTTCCTGCAAGGCATCCCCAGAGAAGCTTGAAGAAACTCTCAGGAACAGTTGGAATTCTTGAAGATGATGAAGAAAAACTCAGGTGGGAACGCCATTCTTGGCAATTGGTAATTAATCATTGTTTGATTTATTCGTCTCACACAACAGGAAGAACAAACTCTTCATTATTTGAGCAAATCATTACTTAATATTCTTATTGCTCTGTTTTCATTAGACAATCACTGGGGTGCTCTATTTGTATTACACACACCTATCTTTGATAAGAGCTTTAAAGTGATGAGCAGAGGGGAGGGTTGGCATTTGGCATGGGCCTTCGATTTTGAAGGGGGCCTATTCTAGAGGCGTAACAAGAATTTATAAATTGTTTGAGTTCTTTTATTCTGTTCTGTTACTTGTAAGTATATCATATAACACCACATGTACATGTATATAAAAAGCGACCCGTCTCTTAAGAGACAACTCCCAATGTAGTATGTAGCCTGGTGATGAGGACCAGTTTCTGTTGCATGTGTCAGCTCAGTGATCCTTGCAAGTCTCAAGTCTGGTCAAGACCAGAACTTTATTCCTACAAGGTTTCATGATTGGCAGGATGCAAGTCCACTGAAGGGATACCTCCACCCTGATCACACAGCTCAGAATACTTAATGAGCAGTTTGAAATGGGGCCTACATTTCCCATCTGGCCTGGGCCTATTACCAGCCCTGATCCTGATGATCCCATGAAATCTAGATACCTGGTGTTCTTAAAGGTAATAATGGAAACTGATGATAAGAATCGGTAGTTCTCAACTTGCTATATTTGATGATGATGATGATGATGATGATGATGATGATGATGATGATGATGATGATGATGATCATCATCATCATCATCATCCTCCTCCTCCTCCTCCTCCTCCTCCTCCCACCGCTGGACAAAGGCCTTTCCCATCTCCTTGATGACCGTGATTAAGCTGATCTCTACCATGTCTTACCAACAAACTTTTCTATTTCATCCATCCATCTTATGTCTGGTCTTTTCCTACTGTGCTTACCGTCTGATGGGCACCAATCAGTTAATATTTTGTTCCATCTGTTGTCATTTCTTCTTGCTAAGTGTCCAACCCATCTCCATTTTTGTTGCATAATTATTTGTATAATATCCTTCACCCTGGACCTCCCTAGGATCCATGTTGATCTTTTTCTGTCTCTTAGAGTAATGTCTCACATTTCACATATATATAACGAACATAGATATAACAAATTTTGGCTTTAACGAACTCATGGATCCATCCAAACTGACAAAGTTCAATAAATGCAGAAAACACGTGAGCCATATAAATACATACAGTTGTTTTTATTTGATATTAGCTGAAAATACGCAACTCTATGGAGCCAGAGGCCGTAAAACATTAAATTATTACTTAACTCGATGACTCGAGTGATTTCGCTGATAGCGGAAACACAAACCCTAACTTATCCTTTGTTCATCGAGCTTTTGATTGAATAAAAAAAACCCATGTCTCTTGAACCACATGAAATTGCCCGATTTAAAAAATGAAAAAAACAACTGAAAATGCTGTTCTGTGACTTTAAATTCGCCATCAGCAGCAGCAGAGGACTTTGGTAGATCCCACTATCAGAACAGCTGAAGCGGTGGCCATATGAAAACAGGAAAAGTAATGATAGCCAAAATAAGAAAGGAGGAAAAGCAGATTAGAGATAATTTGTATACATTTTTACTTTGCGATGTACTTGTATACATTTTGTTTTATGGCGAGCTAAAGGGAAAAGAAAAAAAATTGTTGAACTTGTGCTCTGAATTGAATGTTTGGATCCATTTCATTTGAAAACATAGAAAACAGTTAAAGAAATATTTAATTTATTTTTACACGGCTAACCACAATTAAAATTCAAACATTTGCTTTGCATAATTTCTTGGAAACTGATTTCTCCAAAACATAAGTAAATTGTAAGTTGTTGAAAATATCGTTTTCAATTGCCATAAGTTGTTGAGAATATTGTTGTAAGTTGTTGAGAATATTGTTTTCAATTGCCATAAGAGCTAGTCTGTTTAGTTGTTCTTGTGCCATTGTTGATCTGTGTACATTCTTTAGATGTTTAATCTCTCCAGTTGCATTAGCTACCATTAAACACAAGTAAATCCGTAGAGCTATTTCAACATTAGGGAATGAAGAAGTTAGTCTATTGTTTACTACAATGGTATAGATATCAGAAGCTTGAACCTCAATTCATCAAATTGCCCAACAAAGTTTTTAAAGTGAAGAATTTCTGGCATAAATTCAGGCTCGATGTCATCTGAGTAAATCTTCTTCATCATTTATTATTATAAATTGGACCAGGAAACCAAACAATGAATGAACATTTGTATACATTTCAATGCGATGAGAAACAGCTGATTGTCTATGATGGGTGTCATGACCTCTGGACAACAGGAGTTGGCTTGTGCTATTTTTAGAAGCACTTCCTGCTTGTCTAGACAGTTGACCTTGGGTCAATCTCAGCGTCTCTACTTTGCCGCGCTTTTAGGTAATCATGAGTAAGAGCCAACTCGTGGAACAAGACTAGTCACTTCTATTTGGCGTCTCCTAAATCAAGCATATCTAAAGATCAACTGAATCTTCTAAATGCTATCCACACTCTATTCTATTTTTCCTCCCTATTGTCTCAACTACTAACCAGTACTAAAGCCACTAACTAATGCTAATACTTAAGAAGAAACAAACGAACTTAAGAACTTGACTGATCACCTTGTGTTTCTACATAGAAAAAAAGGTAGGTTGTCCTTTATATATATTATTTGACTTTGTGGCTTCCTTCGAAGCCCAAGTCATCACAATGAGTAGATATGTTTCCACCTTAAACTTCTGTCTTCCTTGCAAAGCAACATCTTCAGTATTACCATCATTGATTGATTTTCTTTTCCAATGCTTTTGTTTTTGCTTGTCACAGTATTCCATACTTTTGACTTTATCTTTTGCTTTATTTTCAAACACTTCAAACCGATCCTGCTGCAACATCAAAAAACCAGTAGAGATTTAAGAAGTTTAATAGCTGATTGAAGCTCTAGTGTTTCATGTTGAAGTGATTTGCTGACTTGTTTGAACCTCTCTAGTATGACAGCCCAGATGTCTGCCAAGAGAACTGTTTCCAATTTTGATAGCTGCTTGAGTATAGTGTTTGCTTCATAATGTGTGTCTGCCTTCAGATTTACAGCTTCTGAGATTAACTTCAAAGCTTCTTGTAAATTGCTGTACCCTTTAGACAAGGCTTTCGTGGCATCGGCCCTTGCAGACCATCGAGTATCTGATGCTCTTTTAACTACCAATGTAGATTCACTTCCACTTTCAGGTTTAAGGCACTGAAGCATTACTGTCCAACATTGAGTTGAACCAGAAAAGAAGTTGTAGAGTGTTTGTATAAGACCAAAGAATGAAACTGCTCCAGTGCAGCTTTCCACAGCACATACACCTACCAAATTAAGGGAGTGTGCAGCACATGAAATGTAATGGGCAAGATGATTGACACTGAGAATATGTGCTTGAAGCCCTTTGTAGCATCCTGACATGTTTGATGCGTTGTCATAAGACTGTCCTCTTAAATTAGCTACATCAATTCCAATTTGTTCAAAGGGTTCAAGGGCTTCTCCAGTGAGACGTTCAACAACCTTATGATCTGATTTTCCAACATAGTGAATAACTACAGTCAGCTGATCAGTGTGAAATATGTCTGGTGTTGAATCAGCACTTAGAGCAAAGTATTTGGCTTACATGATTTCTTCTACAATGATTTTCAATACTTTACTTCCTCACATATTGTTGAAGATAGATATGAAGCTTTTCCTCGTTTTCCTTGATTATCATATTTTGCTATATGAGAACTAAGAAAAGAATCATACTCAGCAAGTAATTCAAGTATCCCAAGGTAGTTGCCATTCTGTTAAGAATTAAGTACTTCTGTATCGTAATGAAAGGCTAATCCATGAGATGAGAAAAACTTTACAGCTGAAACTACTCTTTGTATTATTTTCCCCCAGTATTCTTTTTCCTTTGGGAATTAGATTTCCAATATTGAATCAATTTGTCCCAAATGCATTTTGTCTAGAAATCCATGTCATCATACAGGTCCAATGTCTAGAACTGTTCTCATGTTCTGTAATCTGTGTAGAGGCGTGTTTCCAGTCTGAAAATCCACCAATGGAAAACTTGGTTTTTGATCCATATATACCCTCAAAGAGAATGCAAGCAAAACAATATTCCTGGAAACTTGGTGGACCAGCCACCTGCTTTTAAGAGTGACACTTTGTTTAAGATCATTTGAGACAATTTCAAAGACAGGCTTTGTTTCGAGTGAGTCTTCAGAGAAGCTTTGTTGTGCACTCCGTCACAATGTCCGTTCAAGTGGTGATGTTAAATTTTAAAGTCTACTATAAAAGACTAGCACGTAAAACATGGAGTGGATCAGCAATTGTTTTTGGTCAGGATGGACAACAAGTTCTGGTTAAACATGGAGGTGTTTATGTCCATGTACGTCTATGTAGGTTGATTTTAGAAAGACCAATCCAACCAAATTCTGCTAAAACTGATCAAATTGCACCATAGATTCACAATGCAACATACCTGATAAAAATGTGAATGAAGACGACAGTGTCAATGTGGAAGAAACCAAAGACAATGAAGATCTTGAGAACAAAAACGCCACATCAGTTTCAGATTCCAAGACTGTAACGGTATCATGTGGCAGAGGAAGGCCTTCCAAACACAAAAATAATATGGCTAGTACATTTAATAAGAATAGTACTTTAAAAAAGAATATACAGGTTCAATATAAATTGCATGGAAGAGATGATTGGGTGACAATAAAACTGATGTCTAAATCTGGTAAATGTTCAGGCAAATATGCAAATGAGTGGAACACTGAAAATGAAGCTAAGGAAAGACTAGTAATTGATTTCAACAGAGATATTGAAGAATGGAAAGAATTTAATGAGGATGTCAACTTGGCCCAGAATTTAATGAGGATATCTACTTGAACCCAGAATTTAATAAGGATGTCTACTTGAACCCAGAATTTAATGAGGGTGTCTATTTGAACCCAGAATGTAATGAGGATGTCTACTTGAACCCAGAATTTAATGAGGATGTCTACTTGGACCCAGAATTTAATGAGGATGTCTACTTGGAACCAGAATTTAATGAGGATATCTACTTGAACCCAGAATTTAATGAGGATGTCAATTTGAACCCAGAATTTAAAAGAGAATGTCTACACAAACCCAGAATTACCGCAGTCGAATGATACTATAACAGACAGTCTTAAACTTGATTTAATTTCCTCCCTCCCCAAAAATATGTTGAAAAATAGAATAGTTGAATTTATTATTGAAACCTATTAAAATCAGTATTGCCATCAAGCCATTGATATGTCTTGCTTACTTGACAAAAGAGAAAGAGGGAGATTAAAGTGAGTGGTGTTACTACCCTTGCACTGGCGTGCTGTGAGTGTTATTCCGGAAGTGTACTGGTGGACATTATTATTTAGTCAGGACGAGAGAGAGTGAGGGAGTTAAAATGAATGGTGTGGTATGACATGAAATGAGTCTCGTGGAAACTTTTACAACGTACATGCATTAATCACTGCATTTTTTGCTTATTCTTACATCTGTACAAAGTCATTGTTGAAAATGTCAAAAAGGCTACAGATTCCGCAGATGAGTAACAGTGACAAGAAAAAGAGAAAGCGTTTATGTTTATCTCATTATGTATATGCAAATATTCCAAAATCCGAAAAAATCCGAAATACTCAACCTGTATCATGAAACAAAATGGATGAAGTTTACAATAGTTAAGGAGTTGCATCTGGAGATTAATATATTTTTACAAGATGGTGGACAGGAAACAAGAAAGGAAATACAGCAGACCTAAGTGGGTGTTTAAAATGTCTTCAAATCTCATTTCTTTTAAACTGTATCCTTGTAATCCATTCTTTGGGTGTGGTAGTAGGATTATAATAAACCTTTTAATGAAGAAATATTTCCAAACTTTAGACTTCCACTAGAAAATCTTAGTTTTTTAAAATTTTTGTTGAAAAATTAGGAGATAAAAAGTGGAGAAATGCTTTCAAGAATTTTGAAGAGTTTTATATTCAAATCTTGAGTTTCATGTGAAACCATTTTAGATGTGTGAGCATCTCTAATACTGATGACCGTCACTGACAGGCTGACATACCGAAACACTCCCAAAACATCTTGTTTCTTCCCCCTCCTTCTATATATGTCTAAAAGTGCTAGGGAGAGTGTTAACTGCGTTTTTGAGAGTAATGTTCCTTGCTAGATCTTCACACAAGTTTCTTGGGTAGGGCTGTGTATCAAAACTTCTAAGTCAATATGATATGTCCATTTAATAAAATAGGTTGGCTATCGTTTAACAGTGAGTGAATATAGTATGGCATGCTAAAAGGGTTACAGCAGATGGAAACAGGATGGTTAAAGGACGAGGGTGTGCAGTGTGGGCGTTGGGAGTGAAAACAGCTATGCACCGCCCTATAAAATTTCAACAGTTCACTTTACGCCACTTTTTTGCTCTTATGAAAAAAAGCATTCAGCATTTGTTTTGCAGCAAGATGTTATAGATGCAGATCACTCCCTCTTCCCCTCTCTCCTACATCCCAGTCCCAGTACCCCCCAACACACCAACCTCCAACGACTCAGCCTAACATACCATCATCACCATTTTAGGAGTCTGGGTATGCAACAAAAGATGAGGGAAGTAACTTATTCAATGATCACCCCTTTTTCCATTGATCACCCCAACACAGCATGCTGCCAAAAGATTTGGTAAATATATACTGCAGCAGAATATACTTGATATTTACCAAGTTTAGCTTAGTTTGACACAAGATGGTGGGGCACCCAGTGAGTATCAAACTCATTACAGTATTAATGGTCAGCATCACAAGCTTGTTAACCATTACTACACTGATTGTGAAACTAAGGATTTCATGAAATTACTGAAATCTTCAAGGGTTTCACGATATGCCTAGTTTCACAATCTTACTGTAACATATACACATGGAAAGAAAGACAGAAAGGTGGGTAGAAAGACAAACAGATAGACAGATAAATTAATGGATAGAGTATAAAGATGAACGGGTGCACAGATGGAACAAAAAGTAGTAGAGAGTAAATAGTAGGTATAACAAATAGATAAATAGATATAACAAGCAGGTCTGGTTAGTCACTCAATAAAAACCATCACATGACCAACGACTTTTGGCAACATGACGTGTTGGGGGTGATCAATTAAAAAATGGGGTGGAAAAAGGGGTGATCAATGAATAAGGTACTTTTTGTTGGGGAGTGATCACTAAAAACATTTTATGCTGCTGGTACAAACTAATGGATGAATTTAGCATAAACTTACGAAAATTTAGGGTGATGGGAATTTAAATACAAAAATGTTTTTTCGAGACATAATAAAGAGTAAATGTTTAAACTTTCAGTCCTTTAGCTCCGCTGTATGTGTAATAGATACATAGCCAGCCAGCTATCCAGCCAGCCAGACCAACTTAAAAACCGAAGAAACCTATGTTGCTAATTTTGGTGACAGTTTTGGTTGATGGTTTCTAATAGAGAAAACGAGTTCCGGAAGCCATGTTATGAGTGACGATTATAATAAGCTGTCGGAGGACAGGTAGATCTAAAACTGGGCAAAAGTAAGGAGAAAAGGAAAAGAGAAGAAAAAAGCTTCATGATATAACATAAGTAAAAATAAGTAAAAGAAATGAAAACAGCTGTGCAGTCAATAAAACTGTCTTCCCAGCCATTTGGGATATTTGTAGTGTTTGTCTGTCAAAATAAATACCTCACAGCACATGCAGGGCCGGATTAAGATAGTGAGGGGCCTCTAGCATATGTTATGAATGACTTGGCTCCGGGAACAGAGATTTGGGACGGGTTTTCAGTGTCTTTATTCGGGTCCTAGGTCGGCGGTGCCTGAATGTGGGCCTGAATGTGGAAAATCCGTGGTCTGCACAATGGAGTTTTAAGGTGAAGTTCAACATACCCTTTGAACCTTTGGTTTGCATGCTATGGTCCACTGTAGTGGCACAGATAGCAGCATTGTCCTTAGGTCGTAGGTTTGACAGGAGTTTCCTTCTCCTGGAAGATGCGAGTTAGCTATTGGGGTCTGCCGTCCCTTTGTGGGAGTGTTCAGACAGTATGGCTTACCTGTGTAGTTGAAACACAGGATGTGAACACTACAGCCGCCTGAGCAGATATATTGTATATCTATGAATGGCTTGGCTTCATGAATGAGGATTTTGGAGATGGTTTTCCACAGCATTAGGACGATAGATGGCAGGGCCTATGTGCGGAGTAACCACCCAGCCTGAGCGATGTAGTTTTAAGGTGAAGTGCGACTTGCCCAGGGTCGACCCCACCCATCAAGGGTTTGCATCCTATGGACCACCGGAGTGGTTGTAGGTTTGAGAGGAGTGTGCTTCACCTGACAGATGCCCGAGCTGGCTATGGTGGTCTGCCACCCCTTTGCGGGAAAGTTCCGACAGTAAGGCTGAACTGTGGTTAGACCACAGGACGTGAACATCCCATAGTTGGTGGAAGCCTGAGCTGGCTGTAGGGTTCTACTGACCCTTTGAAGGAGAACCAGGATGGAACGACTGTCATCAACTTTTATTACAGAAAATCATATTAGTACGGCTGTCTGCGACTGTTGACGCAGATCCACATGACAGTACGGCTGACTGCAGCTTTAACTACAGACCCTGGTCATTACAACAAAAGCAGAGAAGTGATCCGATAGTACAGCAGCCTGAGCAGATTCAAGCCCAAGTTCACAATCACGCCCCTACATGGCGGAAGAAGAAAGAAAGAAAAAAGAAAAAGCATATGTTATAGAGGACCCCTAAATTAGGAAAATTCACATAAGTATTAAAACGCATACATTTTCACTTGCAAAGTAACTAATTTTTTTTCTGTAGTTTTGAGAAGAGTCTTTAATATCCAGATGGTTCTTTTCTATAGTTTTGAGAAGGGTCATTAATATTCAAATGGTTCTTCGGATGATTGAACTCCTTCTTGTTGTTTGTGTTGTTTCAGCCGATCCATTCTTCAGCCTTCTTCTGCTGTGTGTGATGGGTTAAACAGAAATTATGTTTAAAGGGGATAGCAAAGTGCCCGGGTGTTTCTGTGTATTTGTCTTGGTGGGTTTAGGTTTCCACTTCTCAACAAACCTAAACCCAACAAGACAAAGTCACAGAAACACCCGGGCCTTGTGCTATAAGGGTTATCCCTTTTAAACATAACTTCTGTTTAACCCATCACACTCGGATTTTACAGCTGAAGAAGGCAGAAGAATGGATCGGCTGAAACGTTGTGTTTACAACACAAATAACAAGAAGGAGTTCAATCGTCCGAAGAACCATTTGAATAATTTTTTTTTCATTTGCTATACAGCTAGATAATACAAATATGTCTGACATCTAGTATTACTTTGTTTTCGATTTGATCTTTGGGCAATGGCTATGACTTCGGTTCCAAATACCGTCTTTTTTGTGTATGCTATGTGCATGACATAGATACCAGACTCCCATTAATTATTGTGTTAAAATAATAACCCCAATTAACCCATAAGAACCCAGACCAATTTCTACTTGAATGAACTTTATG
>VCCN01003888.1:5179027-5194940 GCA_006491835.1 Architeuthis dux
TTATTTTGAAGCTTGAACACTCTGCATTATGATTCATAGATTCAAAATAAAAAAGAATTTTAGCTCTAATAATAACGAAAATATCAACTTTTTAAAATGGTTCATGCACAGCCACTCATATGTTTTAGACCGGTGGTTCTAGAACATTTTCCCCTGTAGATCCCTTAATGTTCTAAAACGCATCCATGCAGACCTCTAATTTTGTGTTGATTAGGTGATTATAGTAAAAATAAGCCATCACAAGATTTTGTAAGATATATTACGTTCTAAATGGGAAGAGAAACGAAAGGGGAGTCTTTGGGATGAATGACACGGTTCCATTTTCTTTACAAATCTCTTTGATGTCTGCTATTAATGGTAGACAGCTGGATTCTCAGATCTGCCTCAGCATTCAGTCTATTATGGTGATTAGTTTTTAATGTTGTGTATGCAGAAAATCCTTCTTCACATAAATACATAGTGAGTGCACACATCAGTGCAGCTGCTACATGCAGAGGTGTGGCTCAGGGAGTAGGTGAGAGGGGGTGATTTGAAAACAAACCCTCTACCCCCAATAGAGGGCCCGCACTCCAAAAAAAAGCTTTATGAATAGTAGTTCACCTACTGCATTTCTACTGACATTATGAAATCAAATGATGGATAATCTTATATTCGATATAATGACATTTATTAGTTGAGAACCTAGATTAGCCTGGCACCACACATTTACGATTTAGGCCCCTCGTTTATATATCTAAAGTTGTAATGTATGTATGTATGTTTGTATTTTTATAACTCAAGAACTAAGCATCCCAGACAAATAATAAAACTATAATCAAATTCAGTACATCTCAATTTACCCACAGCACATATTTTTAGGTTGAATTTAGAAAGGAAAATTAATAGAATTTTTCATGTTTTTGCATTTTTTCACATACAAAAAGTACCCAGCCATCTGCTTGTAGAAGCAGTCAGAGCAGCAGTTAATGTTTTAAAAAATAGGTCATGAGTTTGTCCACATGGGTTGGGGAGGTGGCCATGTCAAAATCATATCCAGCCAATAGCTGTAGCTAGAGGGGGGGGGGGCTTCCGCAGGAACTAACTGAATACTGCTCGATTGGTAAGGTTTTCAGCTAGTATTTGCTACAGAAGGTTTTGTGTCTCACCTATTGTGCTTCTCCAGCTGACATACTGCGATAACTTACTATATAAGAAGCTTTGGTGGCTTTTTCTTTTTTTTTATGAATTGTTGTGATGAATGATTTTGGCCTTTCATCAAGTTCATCAAGCTTATCTTTAAAAAAGTCCTTTGCCTTTTCTTTTACAATCCAAATGATTAATCTTGAAATGATATCACAACTTAACTGGGACCTTCATTGCACTGTTTGATAATTTTTTGTTGCTTAATATACATTACAGTGAATCATTAATGGCTATAAAACCGAGCAAAAGATATTCATCATGATATTCATGTTTTCTGTTGACAACCTCATCCAGTTTGTTTTTTTGTGATTAGAATTAGTTGCTTTCTTTCTTTTCAGGATCATTCCCATAGTCTGACAAGTCAGTCTCAACTGCTGCACTCAATGTAGTCAAAGGTTGAGACGACAAATCTTTGGTATCTTTCTTTTTAAGCTAATGGTCCATCCTTTAAAATAAATGGTTAGAACTAAAATTAGTTATAGTTTATGTTGACCTTTGTTTATACTAGTTGGCCTTGTGGTGTTGTATATATTTTACTTTAAAACCTTCCCTTAGGTTCATTGAATATGCAATTATGGCAATCCTGGTTGAGAAAGGCTGTTCTAACCACTAACCTATTCCTATAAACATGAGCATCCACTTGGGGGTGGGGATTAGGCCTTCTCACTGAGGGCGAGGGGCTTTGAAAGTTGGAACCTTAAAGTCAATAAAGGATAATGGTGCAGTACAATTGTTTTATGTAAACCTCAACTTAATGTTCTTATATAAAAAGACTGTATTATTATTCACTGGTGCTCGTTCCATCAGAGTCAGATCTTGCGTCAGTGTTAACAGTCAATTTGTTTGTCAAATGTTGGCCAATTGGCTGGCATTGTGGAGACCAAACTTGTTTCCATAGGCATCTGCTGGGGGTGGGGATGGTGAGCAAATGAGACATTCGCCCCCCCCCCCCCAAAAAAAAACAAACAAAAAACAAATCAGGCCTTCTTACCTTGGGCAAGGGGATTTGAAAGTTGGAACCTTAGAATCAATAAAGTATAATGGTGCAGTACAATTGTTTTATGTAACCCCAACTTAATGTATGTTCCCACATATTGTTAACTGGTAACAGGGTTGCCACTAAGATATGTTCCAAATATATCCTTTTACCTCTACTCTGTAAATATATCCTTTTTGCCCCCCTCCCCTGGCAGCAGACACCCATGCCCAGAAGTGCAAGTTTAACGATATAAAAGCTCCCACCTTTGTTAATCATAGATCTAACAAAATAAACCTTTTTATTTTTTTAAGTATTGATCTTTAAAGTGCATAGTTCCCCCAGCGACGTATCTTTATTCGCATCAAATTTCACTGTCCACATATGGCATGCATATAACATGATAAGAAGTAGTAGAACGGTCAGAAATGAAAGGCTATTGTATCAGTGATATACAAAATATGTGATGAGATTAATGGAAAATCTTCTGATAACACTGAATATCTCTTACTTTGCTTGAATCCTTTTCTTCTACACCTTTTTAGCTTCAAATTAAAAAAAGTTGAACCTCAGTTTAAAACAATGAAATCTTTTTACAAGATATAATATGAGTTTATAATTGTAAGGAGATACAGGATTGGTTCACAAACATAAACTAACAAACAATATAATCAGAAAGACAGATAATTAGAAACTAAAACCAGTTCACACATTGTCCTCCCACTTTTAACTTGGCTCTTTTAACATCTTTCTTGACTCCTCTCTTTGGTCCTCCAATATTAACCAACTCCTCATTGCCTGAATCAATGCTGCTGGTATTCATTGTCAAACACTGTAATAATTTGGAGAACGTACAAAACACTTCAACCAACAAACTGGAACGATTATCTGTTTATTCTCACAATATAAGTCAGTGTTCAAAATTTGAATCTTAGATATCTGACTGTGATGTTCAACGTTGAAAATCATGACAATGTGTTGCTTTTGATTGGTTGTATAGTAAACAGGGGGCGCTGGGTGTGTTTGTGCTATGGTTTGTACAACATCACCCACTTTAAGAAGCACCGGGTTTTACTTTGAAATTCTTTTTTAAATTGATGTTCAACACACACACACATACACATAGATAGATAGATAGGAACACACTGAGATAGATAGATCTGTCAGAGGTTCATGACTGAATAAAGTTTATTTGAAGCCAAAGTAATCATGCTCTACATGGATCCGTAACATGATACACATAAAATAGATATGATTTATGTTGCACAGGGCTTAAAACAGGTATTGGAGTTGAAAGGGACAAATAGAAGATAGGGCCCCACCCTGAGATGTTACTTACAAGTCACCCCCCCCCCCTCCATGGGAGACTTACTTACAAGCAGAGCATCAACACTCTGTCGAGACTGACAATCAGATTGGGGGTGAGTAATAATGTCATTGCTCTTGTTGCCATCTTTGATTTATCTAATCATAAACAGTAAGGTGGGGGACATTACTCTATTAATAAGGGGGACATTACTCAACCATTTTGTCACACCCTTATCTTTAAAAGAAATCAGTAATCTGCCAGTAATTGATATTACAAATGTTGACTGAGTAGTGCATCTGGAGAAGTTCTTTTATTAGTCAGGACCAGTTGGAAACCCGCTATACATTGACCCAAAAGTAAGTCAATGCTGCTACGTAAAATATATATTAAATGACAGCCTTTTTAGTCTTCCGTATTTTAAAATTATGAATGTAATTCTTTTGTTGACCAATGAAAATCTGTTTTTTGCTTCTAGATTCACAAGACTCTTTGGAAATAGAGTTTAAAACCTGCCCTAGTGAAATATCTAAAGCATAAAACCGTTTTCTTTGGGTAAAATGCAATTTTGATGGAGAAAAATTGCTTCAGCCACTTAAGGCAAATTTTTATTACTATAAATGTACTTTCAGATGAGGAACAACTATCTATGAGTGGCTTAGTTAATAGAATATATCATTATGAGCCAAGAGGTTTCATATTCTAATGCTGGGTTTACAGGGGACAAATTTTATTAAAAAATTCTAAAGCAAGTATTTTTTATTTTATTTCATTAGATGCAGTATTGTCAACCATTATTAATTTTTGACTTGTATTTTCTTTCATCTTAAATTTCAGTTGATTTCCATTGAAACTACTAAAACCAACAGAAAGCAACTATTAATTTTAGTTGCTTTCCATTGGATGAAATTTTAATAGCTTTCTATTAGATGACATTTTAGTTGCTTTCTATTGGATGAAATTTTAGTTGCTTTCCATTGAATGAAATTTGAATTACTTTCTATTGGATGAAATTTTAGTTGCTTTCTATTGGATGAAAGAAAATACTAATCAAAAATTAATAATCGTCAACAATATTACTATAAACCGTCAATCAAAATGGTCAACATAGAGTTCTTCAGTTTTTAAGTGATTCTGCCTGGCTGGCTATTTATGTATGTATGTGTGTCATGCATACAGGCCATACCAATGGAGCTAGAGGGCTCAAAATTTGAATGTTTACTCCTTCTTGTCTAGAAAACCGTTTTGTTTCTTTTTTTGAAAATTAACCGCAAAATAAGTATTTAGTTTTACAATGTAAGTTATGCTAAATTGGTCCTTTAGTTTGTGTCTGGCAGGGTTCATGCTTGTTTTTTGAAATTTCGGACTTTCTAGGGATCCAATGAAAGGCGTGAGAAGTAACTTATTTATTGATCACCCCTTTTTCCAATTTTTTAATTGATCTCCCCCAACATAGCATGCAGATGAAAGAAATTGGTCACATGACGGATTCTATTGAGTGATTAACCAGACCTGTATATATTACTAGATTAAAGTATGACAGAAGGACGGTCAGACAGACATGTTGCAAATTATAATTTTATTTCCTGAGATGAGAGAAATATTAAGATAACTATGCCAGGACTTTTCTTTTCAAGGAACACAAGATCATGGGCATCTGCTCCCACCTTTCCAGAGGTGGGCAAAAGGATATGTTTCCAGAGGGGTGCAAAACAGTCTTTTTATATGGGAACAATATGTTGGGCTTACATAAAACAATTGTACTTTATCCTTTATAACTTCAAACTTTCAAACGCCCTCATCCTAGCTGAGCAGGTGTAATGAAATACACTCTGGTTGTGTGTTCATGTGTTCGCTTATTAGAAGACTTGAATTTGGGGTGATAGTATTAGCACTTGCACCAAAATTTCATATCATGTTCTCTGGGCTAGGATTTGGGCCAAACGGTTGACCGGGTCACACGGAAGTCACAACAAAGAAAATGCATTCGACCAACCAGAGTGGTTTAAGGGTGGTCGTGATTTCAAATCGGCTGGCAGTCAGAGTCTGTTTGAGTTGGACAGACAGTAGGAATGGGTCAACAGCTTCTCCCTACCCGCCAGGGTTAGGGAGAGAGTTGTTAGAATTTAACCGAATCAGAATTCAATGCCCCTTAGTGATTCGCGAACTGAAATGCATACTTGAAATGCTTTAATGTAATTAAGCTAGATTTTGGCAGCATTCATCCATTTTTTTAAATGACAACCAGACAACCAGCCTCTAAGATCTCAAGACATGAACAGATTCAGTTTCATAGGGAAGAATTTTCTTCATAATAAGTTTTCAATAGATAAGACAGAACTGAATTTCTTTTGGCGGTGGAAGACTGCATTTTGGGACTCAATCTTCATTTTTGTCAAGAAAAAAAAAAAGAAGGATTTGGGGAGATCAGAAGAAATTCTACAAGTTTCATGCAAAACATTCCCTCCCCATTTCATCTCAAGAAAGAAGCAACAATGATTTGATGCAAATATTAGGAAAAGCTTTCATCTTTTTTCTTTTTCTATTTATCAGTTTTGTTTTTTTAATATATTTTGCCTCCTCTTTAATTTCTCTCTCTATTCTTTTAGGAACCATCAACTAGAACTGTCAACATATATTTCTTCAGTTTTTAAATGATTCTGCCTGGCTGGCTATTTATCTATGTATGTATATATTGTGTGTATAGGCCGCACCAATGGAGCTAGAGGGCTGAAAATTTCAACATTTACTCTTTATTTTGTATTTTGAAAATTTCCCCCAAACAAATAGGTTTTTATTGAGTGGCTCAATTTGCAATGTAAATTTATTCTAAATTGGTCCCTTAGTTTGTGTCTGGTAGCATTCATGCTTGTTTTTTCAAAATTCAGACTTTTTTTTAGTGATCACTGCCCAACAAAAAGGTGAGAGAAGTAACTTATTCATTGATCATCTCTTTTTCCAATTTTGTAATTGATCACTCCCAACACGGGGGCTGCCAAAAGACGTTGGTCATGTTACGGTTTCTATTCAGTGACTAACCAGACCTTTTGCTTTTTTCATCCTTTTCTCTCCTTTCCTGTTTTCTTTTTATTATTCTTTGTGATTTGTTTTGTCATTTTTAGATGCTTTAGCATCTCTAGTACCTGTGACAGTCACTGACTGACGGGCTGACATACTGGAACAAAATTTGCTGTTATAAGTCCACTGCTGGACAAAGGTCTTTCCCATCTCCTTCCATGACAACCAAGCTTGTGCTAACCACAGCCACGTTTTACCGGTAAACTTTTCTATCTTTCCCTCGATCTTGTGTCTGGTCTTTTCCTACTGCATTTACTTCCCCATGGGCTCCAGTCAGTTAGTCTTTTCCCCCCATCTATTGTCATCTATTCTTGCTAGGTGGCCAGCCCATCTCTATTTTTGCTGCTTAATTATTTGTATAATATCTTTCACTCTGGTCTTCTCTCTGATCCATGTTGATCTTTTTCTATCTCTTAGAGTTATCCCTAGCATTGCTCTTTCCATGGCTCTCTGTGCTATTCTAAGTTGGTTTTCCGCTCGTTTTGTTATGCACATTTAATAAAAAAAAAACAACCTTGTTACAAACGTGGATCAAAGCACATCAAGCTGCATTTCAACAGTTCCTATTCCGGCTTCATGTGTTATTAAAATGTACCGATGACTTTTGTCATTTGTTTTAGTCGCGTTATCCAAGGAGCAAAACACAAAAGAAAAAGAAAAAAGTAACCAAAATTATGTCAACACTAAAAATAAAGTTTCTTTTTAAAGTCTTATTTTCCAGAATTTGTTTCTTTAAAAAATATATTAAACAAGAAAACCAGCGGAATGTATCTTATTTATTTGAAATATTTGTTGTGACACCCAGAGAAAAAGAGGCGGTTCCAGGTGAGGGAGGTGACTTCCTTGTTTTTGTCTGTTCTCTCCTGTGTTCTATACTGATGATGTTATGTAGATCAGCATGGGTATGGATTAAGATTATATAAAGAACAAGAGAGACACATATTGATTGAACAAAGATCCGTTTAATACTAAAGAACAGGCAGCAGCCAGTGACGTCACAGCAAGGGGAATATTACTACATTTAGTAGTAATTGTATATGTAACATCCTGGCTGGACTTAAAAGATAATCTTTCCATTTGTCTCATCAGTAGATTTGTAAATGTCAATAAAAAAGGCATTTTTTTTTTTGTAAATCTTCCGCTTATACTTGAGGTTTCAGGGTGAGTGTAGATGGTGTTCGTGTGATTTTGTCAGTCTGGTTTTTATTCTCCTTTATTTTACATGAGCAATCATAATCCACATCCGGCTTGCTAGGCCCATCAAAGCTTCACCAGACCCCCATTAACTGTACATTTCGGGAACATATTCCTTACTTTGTCCATTGCCCGCCTCACACTATGCTGGAGGAGGGGGTGGGCTTTCCTGGTTTTGAATCAGAGTTGTCCATCTTCTAGACTGGTTACCAACCAAGGCTGAAGAGCCCAGTCTGCCCTGCTATTTACCCATAGCTGGGGGGAGATGGATTCATAACTTTCCCAAGGGCAAAGTGAATGCAAACTGTCACAACCAGTCTTTATTCTTCTCTTTTTAAAATCTTTTCTTTCTCTCTTTTGTTGATCTCTTTCCCTCTCACTTTTATATGCTTACACCTCCTTTTTTCGTTTTTCACCCCCTCTACTGTTTTGATTAATCTTTCTATTTTAGGCAACTCTCTCTTTTCTTTCTAATATCTCACTCTTTGTATAAAATTTTTTTTTTATCTTTGTTTTCCCCTTCAATATTTTAAAAATCTTTTACTTTTTAGATTCGCAAGCATCTCTAGTACTGCTGACCATCACTGACAGGCTGACATACCGAAACACTTCCACGACCACACATTTCCTCCCCCTCCTTCTATATATGTCTGAAAGTACAAGGAAGAAAACTCATATTGTATTGACAGATTGATCTGACAGAATGCTCTGACAGGTTATTTTGACAAGTTATATTGACAGATTGGTCTGATTTGACAGACTTCCAGGGCTGCCAATCCATGAGATCGAACTAGTGTATCTATAGTCTGACTTTCTGGCTTGTTATCATACCTTTGTTTAATATCACCATTGTAAGGGGAGTACCTTTGTATTGACTTGGCTGAGAGACGGCGTATTAAGGTTTGAGGATTTACTCATCTACACCCTATATATGTCTATTATATTTAAATATATTTGCCGGCCACAAATTCGCCCATGGTCCCAAGGGGTCCATGTTGTGAGTAACAATGTCTAGCTGTTGTCTTATATCCTTGCAACATGACATACTCATTGTTATTTAAGTTTGCTAATGGCTTT
Source organism: Architeuthis dux (assembly GCA_006491835.1). Lineage (NCBI taxonomy): Eukaryota > Metazoa > Mollusca > Cephalopoda > Oegopsida > Architeuthidae > Architeuthis > Architeuthis dux. The sequence goes on from VCCN01003888.1 coordinate 5,187,841, forward strand.
AACGATATCTCCAACACCTGTTTTTTTTCTCTGATATATTGTGCTGTCTTGTGATCTTATCACTTGATGTTTAACTTTTTATAGAAAAAAAAGTTTAACTTTCAGGCAAAAGATGAAGACTAGTAGTTTGGTTTTTAGATGCGCGAGACTGACATACCGAAACACTCCCACTACCTCTTGTTTTCCCCTCACTCCTTCTATATAAGTCTGAAAATGCAAGGGAGAGAACCTGTGTTAACTGAGTTTTTGAGAGTAAAGTCCCTTGCTAGATCTTCATATAAGAAAAGATGTTGTCTGCTTCCACCATTTGACATAATTTGTAAAGAAAAACAAAGTACAATTTCAAATTATTTTGACAGGTTGTATTAACAGATTATTTTCATTTGACAGCCTTCCAGGATGGCAATCCATGAAATCAAACTAGCACATCTATGGTCTGACATTCAGGCTTTCTTTTCTTCTTTTCTATTACTCCCCTCCTTATTCCAAGCATTTCTTATTTTAGTCTCTCCCTCTCAGCTAAAACAGTACCCCCCTTCTTTATGAAAAGGATCCCACCCTAATGAGAGAGCCACTTCATACAAATGGCAAGTCATAGATTAAAAGCATTTCCTAAAAACCATACCCTGATTCCCCACCCCTATCATTTTTACTGTGAGGGTAGAGAAGATTATAGTGTTTATGTTTAAAATTTGGGAAGGATGGAGGGATCTGGATTGAGATAGTTGTCGGTTTGTGCCAGTCAGGGTAGTATCATGCAAAAAAATAAATCCTCTCCCAACCAAAAAAAAACAGATCATCATTTAGGGAAAATAATAGATAATTAGAAAAAAAGAAAAGAAATTTTCTTTTAGAAGATGAAATCTTGGGTAGATGGGAAAGTTGGGACGGGAGAAGATGGGGAAGTTGAGACGGAAGGAAATGGAGAAGATAATGGATGCAAGCCAAAATACAAGAGCCATAATGGTTGCCAGATACTGTTAATAAAGATTAGGGAAAGAAGAATAAAAATAAACAAAGAATTATGGGAAAATGAGTCTATTTTCACATGTTGTCATATTGTAAGTCATCCGCTTGGATGGTGTAATGGTTAGCATGTCTGTCTCACACGCAGAAGGTCCTGGATTCGTTTCCCTGGTATGAGTGAAGAGTGTGGAAAACTCTTCATTAGGACACATTTCCCTCTGCACTCAGCAGCTAATTGAATACACTCTAAGCTGTGTGATTAGGGTGGAGGTATCCCTTCTGTGGACTTGCATCCTGCCAAGCGGGGTGGTCATAAAACTCGTAAGAATAAAGTCCTGGTCTCAACCAGACTTGAAACTTGCAAGGATCACTAAGCTGATGCATGCAACAGAAACCGGGTCTTCGTCACCAATAAAAGTTGTCTCTTAAGAAATGGGACAGTTTACTTTTAAATATTGTAAAAAGAGAGATGCAGGTGGCCTAATGGTTAACAGAGAATGGAATCAGCAAGCCAAGTTCAAACTCTGCCTAAGAGAGTTTGTGTTCACTTTGCACTAATATTCTTGGAAAGGGCATGAATCAATCTCTTCTCCTCCCGCCCTCCAGCTATGCGTAAATAGCAGGGCAGACTGGACTTCATAGACTTGGTTGGCAACCAGTATAGGAGATCAACAACACTGATTCCAAACCAAGGAGTGTAACTCTCTTCTCATAAGAACCCAGACCTATTTCTACTTGGAGGAATATTATGTGGGTTTCTGGGTAGGTAAATTGACACACAGTCATGTGACTGCACCAGGATGTTCATTAGATGTCACTTAGTACACTTCATGAGTTAAAATCAAGGATAAAATATAATATTATATTAGAGACTGTCCAGATCAATTAAGTTGTATGTGACACCGGTGTCACAGTCGCTTCTTATGGGTTAAGGTGGTTGGATGCCTACTTTGACTTCCTTCTGGCAGCTCCTGCAGCCAAGCTGATGCCACACACATTGCTCCACTTTCCTTTGGACTTCATCAGCAAGGCCAAGAGGGAGATTCTGTTGACTGGGCATTCCAGTATCTCCATACGCTTGCACCCAGGCTTGTTCCCTTGAGAGTTCAATTCAGTGATGTTCCATTGTCTATCAAGACAGAAAGAGACTTTCATATTGTAAAAGAGGCATTTCTTTTATGATTTCTATCACATCCTGCAAACATTAACTCTTAAATTCATATCACTTCTAATCACGGTGGAACTCTACAATGAATCATCATCAGCAGCAGCCGTTATAAGTTCACTGCTGGACAAAGGCCTTTCCCATATCCTTCCATGACGACCTAGATTGTGCTAACCTCTGCCATGTCTTACCATGTCAGCTCATCTCCATTTTTGCTACTTAATTATTTGTATAATATCTTTCACTCTAGTCTTCTCTCTGATCCATGTTGATCTTTTTCTATCTCTTAGAGTTATCCCTAGCATCAATAGCGTAGCAACTGTGCTAACCTCTGCAAACTTTTCTATCTCGTCCCTCCATCTTGTGTCTGGTCTGTTCCTACTGCATTTTCTGTCCCATGGGCGCCAATGAGTTAGTATTTTCCCCCATCTATTGTCATCTCTTCTTGCTAGGTGACCAGCCCATCTCTATTTTTGCTGCTTAATTTATATAATATCTTTCACACTGGTCTTCTCTCTGAGCCATGCTATTCTAAGTTGGTTTTCAGCTTGTTTTGTTATGCGCATTTAATAAAAAAAACAACCTTGTTACAAACGTGGATCAAAGCACATCAAGCTGCATTTCAACAGTTCCTATTCCGGCTTCATGTGTTATTAAAATAAAATGTACCGATGACTTTTGTCATTTGTTTTAGTCGTGTTATCCAAGGAGCAACTCGTTTTGTTAATTTCCATTAATCAGAAGTATCAGAAAAGGATTCTTGACTTAATTGCATTCTTATCTGTTGACTATCATGGCATGCCAGTGATGGGATCTTATGAGATCCTTTATTCATACAATTACAATGACTGCAGTCAACGATACACACGTGTGTCTCCTCCGATTTCCTAAAAACCAATATGGTTGCTCATTCACCAGAACGTAAAACCCCCTTATCAGAAGTTGATAAGCACTCCCCTGCCTAAGGGGAATAACTCAAAATACTTACTTAACAGCACTTCCCCTCTTTTCTTTTTTTCCCGAGGTGTGTATAGTCTTTATGATAATACTGATGATGCATGGTCTAATTTGAAAACAGGTCTGGTTAGTCACTGAATAGAAACCGTCATGTGACCAACGCGACGCCTAAAATGAGCAGAATAAATAAAAATAAGAACAGGTCTGGTTAGTCACTTGATAGAAGCCGTCACATGAACAATGTCTTTTGGCAGCATGCTGTGTTGGGGGTGATCAATTAAAACATTGGAAAAGGGGGTGTTCAATGAATAAGTTACTTCTCTCATCTTTTGCTGGGCAGTGATCACTAGAAGAGCCCGAATTTTCAAAAAACAAGCGTAAAGACTGCTGGACACAAACTGAGGGACCAATTTAGCAAGAATTTTCATTGTAAATCCACAAAAAAAAACTTATTTTGGTGGTAATTTTCAAAAAAATGTTTTTTCTAGACATAATAAGAAGTAAAAGTTTACATTTTCAGCCCTCTAGCTCCATTGGTGCAATCTGTATGCATGATACATACATAGCCAACCAGCCAGGTAGAATCACTTAAAAACTGAAGAAACCTATGTTGACACTTTTGGTGACAGTTTTGGTTGACAGTTTTTTAATATCATCAGTTCTAGTTAGGACAATTTCTTCCTTCCCCTAACACAGGGTTTTGCAACCTTTATTTCCTTAAATGCGGACCCTTTTGTTTTTTTCTTAAATCTATCGCCCCCTCTCATCTCAACTTTTACCCCCTTGGGGGCAATATTGCCCCTATTGAGAATGACTGTTCTAACATTTTCCATTTCATCTTTTTGGTGAGGAGTCTGAAGACATGAAAATTGACTTTCACAAACAATGGCGGTATTAAAAAAACTTTTTTTTAAAAAAACCTCATAAGTCTTTCTGTAGTTAACTCAGCATGATCATATTCATGTTTTTGTCATATTTTTCCCTTTTCTGACCTCTTCAAAGTTATATAATTTTTAAAGAACACATCCCACTACAATCTTATTACAATTGAAGAAATCTCTGTGTGCATGTGTGCACTGCAATTACTCAACAACTGGCCATTGTACAAAGTTGACATTTGCAGATATATTAGGCAGTACACAGGATAGTGCAGTGTCAACTTTGAAGTTGTTTGGCTCAGTGGATCTCGAGAAATCTAATGAAAATAAATATATCTCTATAATGCTAGCTTCATGTCGTCCATTAAATGAAAACACAAGTGTAATAAAATATGCTCTGGTTGTGTGTTTGTGTGTTCACTTATTAGAAGACTTGAATTTTGGGTGATAGTATTGGCACTTGCACCAAAATGCCATATCATGTTCTCTGGGCTAGGATTTGGATCAAACGGTTGACCGTGACACATGGAAGTCACAACAAAGAAAATGCATTCAACCAACCAGAGTGGTTTAAGGGTGTACCATGATTTCAAAGAACTACCTGCCTGGGTTTGGGAGAGAGTTGTTAGAATTTTAACCAAATCAGAATTCAATATGCCTGGTTGCCCACCTGTCATTGAAGCTATCAACAGGAATAAAACGAACCCATATTTTCAATTGAAAATAATGAATTTTGTCGTCTTTCTATCCAGCCACGTGGGATGGCATTTTTTTCGGTATGGACAAAATGTTTTATTTCTCTCCACAGAATTTTCAGTACCATAAATGTACAACCCTGCAACGAGACATCTCACAAATCGGCGAGAAGACACTCTGGCATTATTCTACACAAAGATGCTCTGCCTCTCCTAGCGCTCAACAAGTCCAACATGTTTTGGGGGGCACGACTTCACCCCCTGTCCCAATGCTAAATTTTCTGACTTGCCATTAGCGACAATATCAGCATCACCTATTTATATTCTATAAATTATCTCCCTTGACTTTCGCTCTTTAGAATATATTTTTTCAAGTATTTCATTCAAAATTATTTTACACAACTGTTTTCTTAAGGCCACTTGATGTGGCCAAAAACAAAGTCAAAACACACGATACAGCTTGTATGCATGAGTTCACGTAGATAGCGCCAAACCAAATGCACTAAAGGAGTCAGGACATATGACACAGCTCATGTCTAGGAGTTCATGGAAATAGTGCAAAACCAAATGTGCTGAAACCAGTCAGGAACAAACTATCCGGTAGACTGTCACTGGAAGTACACCGCAGAGTACGAAAAAGACTGTTACGTTCTGACAATCTCTCTACGAAGAATTCACTCGCATCCACATTCACGAATCTGTTATGAATCACAAGCTGCTGCATTCTGATGTTTTGCTTATTCAAATTAAGCTGGCATAACATACATGTACCTCATTCACCGCTCCCCACGTGCACATGCATTTCATTCACATTGCAAATGGCAGCATGTACAGCATGCATATATGCGAGGACATTTACTTTGAAGTATTGTAATTCTTTCTTCGTCACAATAACAATTATGACAGGCTTCTCCGTAACACCATAAAGTCTGGCCACTTCCAAACATGCACCTTTAGGACAGGCAATCCACTAGTAAAGTTTAATACACAAAAATTATTTTTTAAACATGATTTCATGTCCAAACCTAGACAGTCATTAGACGATTAGTCATTTGTTATCAAACTCCCATCCAAGTGGAGTCGACTTTGTTTTTCCAACATAATAAAAAACATGAATAATGAGAACCAATCCTCACCTAATTTAGGGGAGGCATCTCTTCACTGATTGCATTTCCAATATTAAATTAGAAGTAGGAGTGGAGTTGACCCTGCAGCAGCCAGGGTTGTTTTGTACATCATTCACCACAGCCTCCTTTTAAAATATGTTGTGTGAAAAATCTTTTCTGCCAGGCTTCACCCATTCCTAAATTAGCCAGTCTGTGTGTCTGCTGCTGGTGTGTTAATCAACAATAGCCACTCCCTTTTCTCAGTCCAGAGGCCAGGCTTTCTCCTTGTTCTTCCGTTCCCATCCATCTTTGAATTTACTAATCTTTGCTTATAGTTTGGCACGTAGGCCTGAGATTGCTTACAGTATTTACTGTTCCTATCCAGAGCTGCGAAAACCATTTCAATGAAAGTACCAAAAAGAACCAAATTTCACAAGAAAAGTACCAAATATGATAAATATATATATTTATCATATATAGCTACAATAAAATACTTTATAAATAATTATATAGATAAATACACAACAATAAATTCAATTCTTCAATGAATTTGTAAATATATAATAAAGGTTAAAAGATATACTCACCAGAGATGCCAATTTAGCTGTTTTAGAGCTAGATCTAGCTCCAAAACCTTGGCAACCCCGCTTCGTCTTAAGCTAGACATTCACACTCATGCAGAAAACACAAAAACATTTTATAATAGAATATTTTTGCAAATTTAATGCAAAATTATGATTGTTTTAAAATATTTTCATATTTTATCGCAATATTTTCATATTTTATCGCAATTTTAAATTAAATTAAGTTAGTATAAGTAAAGAAAAGTCAACCAAAAGAACCAGATTGTATGAAAAGAACCAAATTCAGTACAAAAGAACCAAATTCGGTATGAAAAGAACCAAATTTGGCAGCCCAGTTCCTATCTTCAGTCAGTCTGCCAACACCTGGAATTGGAGCTTGTAAAAATAGACTGACAAGAAGAACTTCATATACACGTGCCTCCTCGGTATGTGCTTCTGGATAGAGTAGATTAGTTTTTTATGTCCGGATGGATGGACGGATGATACCTTTGCCAGTGTTTGTTCAGCCAAGTAGCCATTAGAGGAGAGAGCAAGATTAGCCTCAGACCATAGATGTGCTAGTACTTTCCTTGTGTGAAGATCTAGCAATGCTGCAGTGTTGCCAACTTTATTTTTTAGGTTTACATCTAAAATTGAGTCAATAAACATCTTAAAACACCTCGAAACAACTAGATTCTCCAGATAGATATCTAAAATCTATATTACACATTATTAATAAATTAAATGTGACTTTAATCTCCAACATTTAT
>VCCN01003888.1:5195040-5221718 GCA_006491835.1 Architeuthis dux
ATCAAATTAGGTTCCATTATGTGAAGCCAAAGAAGTGTAGACAAATAAGTAACAAAGTGTTGATTTTAACACACACACATATATATATATATACATGCAAGTTTGGTTGAATATGACGGACAAGGAAAACCTTTCTTGTTTACGCACAAGAGAACGTATGTTTGGATTCAAATTATATAAATAACTTCCAAACGATATATTTGAACGAGCGCTTTCGACTGTATGTTCAGTCATTTTCAAGTTACAATATTATTGTTTGCACAAAATTGATAGAGTTGCTTAGTTGGCGCTCAAGGCAATTGATGGGAGAATGCAATATTTGTTAGAAGGGGGTTTCAGGTGTTAGTTGTTGAACACATTCAAAACACCCTGGCCATGACCAAAAGAGATTTTGTTAAGGGTTGGATTTTTAAATTTTATTAGAAGCGCTTCTATTATGGCGAGTCTTTTTTTTACAGCGGATGTGTTTGATAATGCGTTAACTAGAATTTGGTGTATGGGAATTTGAAAGGGTGTGTGTTTGTTTAAATGGGTCATATTTTATAGAGATTTCATAAAATTGAATGGGGAGGGGGGTGCTTGCATGTAGCCCCCACTCCAGATGGGTGTGCACACACGTATATACATAAACATTCACACACATATGTACACATATATTCGCACACAAACACACACATGACCTATTTTTTCAGGCTGCTTTTTTCACAGTGAACCATAAACACTGGCACAATAGCTGTAGTGTTACTAGTATTTATTGCAGAATTTTCTTCATTATTTGACGAAAAATATGCCCAAAACTCATATAAGATTCTTTTTTTGTAAGATCATATTGTGCTATTCGTAAGAATAATGATTTGAGAAAATTCTGATATAAAAATTATTTGTTCCCAATGCTTAGAACCAAAGACGTTGGCTAGAAATGACCTTTGATGACCTCGAATGACCATAGGAGGTCACCAGAGGTCAGTGCCACCTATGTTTGTTACTGCTTGGGTAAAATTACTGTTGTACACAAATTCGCAGCCCCTAGGGTGTAGCTCTTTGGGAGTCTATAAAAGAAGCAAGCAAATAAACATTCGCTGTCTTTATATTCATATATATGATAGATAACTGAAAGATATAGAGTTTTGCAGAGTAAATACTTTATTACATATTTTGATGGCATTGTTGGTGCTGATCTATCTTGTATATATGGTAGATAATGTATTTCAGGGACAGATTCTGTGTTAGATCTCTACTTTAAATACCATATAATCTGAAAGAAATGGTTATACTTGTAGTCGAGTCAAATTAGAGTTGGACCCAGAAGTAAATACACCATTAGTGAATTTTGCATAAAAAGTTGCAACATTTCATGTAGAATAACAGAAAAAAAACCAAGACTTGAATGTTTGGGGAAATATTTTACAGCATATTCAAAATTGTAGTATTTTTAGTATTTTCAGTCAGTTTTGATTATTCAGTCAAAAATACAAAATTGTCAATAATGATACAAATATTGCCACTGAAGTGCTCTAACTTCACCAATATGTAATATAAGTAGACTACAATGAATATTCAATATTGAATGACTCTTTGCTAATATTTCATGGTCAAAGATGACAATCTGGGGTCATGTAAGGCCAAAATGACAAGTTACAAAAACTATGACATTATAGTATATCGGTTTCTGAGTTATTTTTTTAGTTATTGTTTTTGGGGGGTAGAATCATGGCAACCAGGTTAAATCATATCTAAAAACCACCCAGATTAAGAAAAGTATTGTTGCCAGTTTTTCTATGAACTGAAATTCAAAATGTACATTTCTTCCAATTATGAATAAGTCATTGTGCATGGATACATCCCAAAATGGCTGCCCTTAAAGTTCATAGAAAACTGGCAACAATTATTTTCTTAATCTGGATGGGTTTTAGATATGATTTAACCTGGTTGCCAAGATTCTACTCCCACCTATAATGTTTATACACATGTATGTTATGTTAAATAAATAAACATGCCTAAGCAAGCACCCAGCAGCCCCCATTCCGTTTCCGGTCCGAGAAGCGGGACCGGAAGTAGGAACAGGGAAGGCGCAGTTCAGCTCAAGCATAGCTCTTATCAACATGTGTTCTTTTGTTTATCCTTTCTTAACACGCTTAAACACAATTACGAATCAAAACGCATTCTAATCTAACACAGCTACTACAGATAGAATGACGAAGACGCATAGATACAATAAGAACATTACACCACCCACCAAAAAGAATTTCTCACAACTTTTGTGCGTCATTTTTAACATTGAGTGAGTGAGTGTGTGGAAAATTCAAGAAAGAAAAACAGAAGTTAATATATAAATTAAATTGGGTAATCCACCCACTCCACAGACTCGATGTTAAAAATAGTGCACAAAAGTTGTGTGCGATTTTTAACATCAAATGAGCAAGTGTTTAGCCATTTACAATCGGTTTTAGTCATTTTATAGTCAACCGAAAAGCTGTTTGAATTAACCACCATAAAATGGAAACTTACCTAAAGTTCTTTTTGCACACTTTGTGGCATTGTGGCCGATCATTCTGAATTCAGAATGAAGACAATGCACTTTTGAAATCCTCTATTTATGCTTAAATACCACCCTTTACATTTGTGCTTGTAAAAAGATTTCCCCAAAGGTTAATGTCTTGGGTCTTTTTGTCTGTTATTCTACATAAGATTACGGTTCGTTTGGTACCAAATCTGTTAATGGTGTATTTACTTCCCGGTTGGACCATTTTTGGGTGAAATTCGACTGGACTATTGATTAAGTAATTGAAAGAAACATTATATAAATGTTTATTCTTTTTGTTTCAGCATTTACGAATATATACTTTTATGTTTTACTAGCAGTAACCCGTGGAAATTCCAAAGTTTAATTAAAAATAGTTAAATATCAAATAACTAAAATTAATGAAATTGAATATTAAATTAATTTATAATTGTAGCCCATTGTATGTTTTCAATCCATCTGTAATTTGTTTCGCTAAGTCAAAGTGATCTACGATTTCCGGTCACATAAAACAAAAGATCGCCTTTCTCTTTTAGATTTTCAACTGAATTAAGCGATATAACATATATAGTTTACTTTGCCTGTTCCTTCCCCACTTTTTACATTGTGTGGGTTGGTAGTTGCTGTGGCGGTGGGGCTCCCCTATCCCTTCCCAACTTTTTACATTGGGTTGGTTGGAGTTGCCGTGCAGGTAGAAGGGGGGAGGGATGTTTTTGTGTTTCCATATCTCTGATTCCACCCTCTCTACAGTATGAACGGTATTTTTCAACGTGAAATGGATAAGCGATTGAGAGACATTCCATTCTGTAAAGTAAGGGTGCATGATATTTTGGTTTCGGGGAATGATGATACTGTTCACCTTAAGAACCTTCACAAAGTGTTGTCGGTATTGGTCGAGGCCGGACTTAAGTTAAAAATGGCTAAATGTCAGTTTCTCCTTCCAGAATTGACTTATCTTGGCTTTAGAATCAACAAGGAGGGCATAACTCCACTTCCAGAGAAACTTTCTGCAATGCAAGAGGCCCGTACTCGTAAGAACGTTACTGAGTTGAAAGCCTATCTTAGGGCTTTGAACTACTACAATCATCATTTGCCCAATTTGTCAGCTATAACTGAGCCACTGCATTTGGATGTGGGGTGAAAATCAGAAAAAAGCCTTCTGAACTACCAAGAAAATGCTGTGTTCTGCACCATTGTTGACACATTTTGACCCTTCCAAACATCTATTCTTGTACATGCAGATGCTTCTCTTTACGGGATAGGAGCTGTGAAGTCTCATAAAATGGATGACTGGAGTGAAAAGTATGGTATGTTACATATCACGCACATTGTCCGATGCAGAAAAAAGTATGCCCATATTGAAAAGGAAGGGCTGGCACTTATATGGCAATTTTATCACTGTGTGCAAACGATCATAAATCACTACTGGGACTGTTTGGTAAAAACAAACCAATTCCACCTCTTGCTGTCACCCGTGTACAATGTTGGGCACTATTCTTGGCAGCGTATGGATATAAATTAGAGTATCGTGATGGGCACTTTAGTGCTGACTGCCTTAGTCGCCTCTCTATTAATGCCCTCATGGAGTGAACATGATGTATTTACTTAATTCCCCTGTGACTGTTGAGGAAGTACATTCAGAAACCAGAAAAGACCCTGTGCTGAGTAGGGTACATGAAATGATCATGAATGGTTGGGGGAATCACAATGAAATTCCTGAATTATCGCCATACTTTAACAAGTGAGAAGTGTTGCAAGAGCTTCATCAGATCCATTTATGAATAGTATGAATGAAGGTTCTCGCTCAATTCTATGTATGGTGGCCAAACATGGATGCTGATATTGAAAGGACATGCAAGGCTTGTGAAGTATGCAGCCAGGGGCAAAATAGTCCTAATAAAGCTCCAATTCATAGCTGGGAATATCCAAGTCAGCCCTGGGAAAGGGTGCATGTGGATTTTGCCAGTTCATTCCTGGGACATATGTTCCTGATTGTTGTAGATGCGTACTCAAAATGGATGGAGGTGTGTATTATGAATTTGTTGAGAGGAATCTTCACCATGGTCTTCCTGTAATATTAGTGAGTGACAATGGTCCCTGTTTCATCAGTGAGGAGTTTAGGATGTTTATAAAGTTCAATGGAATTCGGCACATATTTACAGCTCTGTATTACCCTTCTACAAACAGCCAGGCTGAACGTACTGTTCGCACCTTCAAAGAGGCAATAAAGAAGATGAAAGTGAACAGCAGGGGACACTTGAAACTAAAGTCTGCAGGGTTCTTGTTCTCATTCAGAATCCCTCTGCATTCAACAATTGGAGCTTCTCCTGCTGAATTGTTGTTCAAATGACAGTTACATACAGCATTTCACCTACTGAAACCCGGGCCCTGTTGACTGGGGCCTAGAATACGCCGTCTGCATCCTCTGCAGAGGGGTAGGACCCCACCCCTCCAATCAGGGGCCACCGTTTCTTTCATCAAAGTTGCAAGACTCTAGTTAAAAAAAGAACCTATCACCAAAGTCGCAAGACACTAATTAAAAAAAAATAACCTTTTACTAAAGTTGCAAGACACTAGTTAAAAAAACCCAAAAAACCTTTCATCAAAGTCGCAAGACACTAGTTAAAGAAAAAAAACCCCAAAAACCTTTCACCAAAATCGCAAGACTCAATTTTTTGGAATATTAAACTGATTTTGGCATTAAATGACCCATCAAGGGTTGATATGCTGCTAAACAAATCAATCAATCAATGAAAACCTACTGAAACCCGATATACGTCAGAGAGTTCAAGGGACTCAATATGAGACAGATTGATGATCACTTTCTGGTGCAGAATTTTGGAGCTGGTGAACGTTGGATGGAAGGCACTATACAACGATGGTTAGGGGCTGTAAATGATGAAGTAAGGGTAGGTGGAAACGTAATGAGACGACATGTAGATCAACTTCTGAAGCCTACACCCGAGTCAGCTGAGGTAGTGGTGCCAAATGTTCTTGCTGTTACAACACCTGCAGTTTCTCGAACATCTGAAATTCCTGTTTTACCTAGAGGGTCAGTTCCTACTGACTCTCTGCCATTAGATACAATGGTTTCTCCCAGTACATCTGAGACCCCTGCTGTTCCGGTACTTCGCCGAGTCGAGTCACAAACATTAACCGCCGACCAGATTTGATGAAAACGTGCCTGAGAGCTTTTAAGTGATGATTGGAGGTGTTGTGAATTACGAATTACAAATAGCAAATCAGTAGTTTTTTAGTTTGGGAGTTATTACCCTTGGTCACTCAACAGATGGCGTCCTTAAAAGACACATCATAAATTGAGTAGGAGAGGAGAAGAAGGACGTGTAGGATCGGACCTTTTGGTTGGTGTTTACTGAGGTTAATTTAAAACATGAAAGAAACAGGTCTGGTTAATCACACAATAGAAACCATTGTGTGACCAACATCTTTGGCAGCATGTCATATTGGGGATGATCAATTAAAAAATTGGAAAAAGGGATGATCAATGAAAAAGTTACTTCTCTTGCCTTTTGTCGGATGACTAAAAAATCCAAATTTTCAAAAAACAAGTGTGAACGCTGCAGGACACAAACTAAGGAATCAATTTAGTATAACATTACATTGTAAATCCCCCCCCCACCACTGTAAAAACCTATTTTGGGGGGAATTCTTTTCATTTTGACACTAATATATATGTATGATATACATAGATAGATAAATGTATCACAAAAATATTTTTGTTTCTTTTGAAAAAAAGATTTACTAAAACAATAAACTATGAAAATGAAAAATACTTTCAATTTCAGTGTTCTAGACATTATAAAATATTAAAATTCTAAAACCTCAAAAATGTTAACAACCTTTAAATTTTAATACATAAGAACCCATTGGGTCACTGGTGTCACATACAATTTAATTGATCTGCACAGTCTCTTATATAATATTATATTTTATCCTTGATTTTAACTCATGAAGTGTACTAAGTGATATCTACTGAACATCCTGATGCAGTCATGTGACTGTGTGTCAATTTGCCACATAATGTTCCTTCAAGTAGAAATGTGTCCGAGTTCTTATGGGTTAAAATTCACAAAATCTTTGTATGAACATGGTTTTGCCTTGTTGATGTCTGCCTTCTGATGTACATGATTTACTAAAACAGTGAGTCTTAACCCTTTTTGCTCCATGTCCCACCTTCACAGCTCCCCATATTATGATAAAACAAATTTGCTGTTGAAAAGGTATAATAATATAGTTTAAATTCAGAAATATCCCCAAAATCAGAGTTTTAAATCAAGGAGAAGAAATTTAAATCAACAAGAAATAATTTTAGTGACAAGAAAAATCTGTTAATAAAGTCCTGAAAGTTTTTATTAAATGTGACCTGCTATAATAACACTACTTTAAATGTGACATGTTATAATAACACCATTTAATGTGACATGCTATAATAACACCACTTTAAATGTGACATGCTATAATAACACCATTTTAATGTAACATGCTATAATAACACCACTTTAAATGTGACATGCTATAATAACACCACTTTAAATATGACATGCTATAATAACACCATTTTAATGTGACATGATATAATAACACCATTTTAAATGTGATATGCTATAATAACACCACTTTAAATTTACAATATCATCTAAGAATAGAACAAATCAAAATTTTCAAGTTTGGTAATCTAGTGAGATGCTTGAGCCTGATGTTGACTATATATGAATTTATTATATATGAATTTAAATGAGTATCTTATGTAGCAAATAAAACACTCGGCTACATAAGACACTCATTTAAATTCATCTATGAGGAGAGCTTCCTACTGCTGTACAAGTCTCTGGTATGTCCCCATCTGGAGTTTGCTTTGTGCATATGATCTCCTAACCTGAAGTACAACTCAGATGCCATAAAAAGAGTTCAGAGAAGAACCACCAAGACCATTCAGAGTCTGGGAAATATATCCTATACTGAAAGATTAAAACAACTTAAAACGGTGCTGACCTACTAGAGGTTTATAGAATCCGGAACAATATGCATAGAGTGGATACTGACGGTCATTGCTCAAAATGCCCTGATAAGAAAATGCTGACTTTATCTATGTACAGTAAAACCAGAGGCTACAGCCATAAACTATAAATTCAGACCTCTACTGGTGTCAGAAAAAATTTCCTCTTGGCAAGAGTGGCAAATGCATGGAACAGCCTAAATGAAAAGACGGTCACATCCTAGAATATCAATATTTAAAAAAATAATCTTTGTTCGAATATCGTACATACCAAATTTAACTACCATTTTTCTTATAAGTTTAAACCCAGCCCAAATAGACTGAAGCTGTCTTAATGACGCAATTAACTGCCTATTTCAAGTATATTCAAGTATATATATAAATGGTTTTCATTTCAGGCTCTAATTCAGATAGCTTCAATCATAAATCTCCTCGCTTTGTGACATCTAGTCAGTTTCTTCTTTTTTGTACTACTCGGTTTTGAGCCACAGAACGCTGTTTGCTTTTCCAACCCAAATTCCAAATTGTCCCCATTGTAGGGAGCGGGGGTGTACTCCACATTCAGAATCACTGTACTAAAACATCCTGTGTGAACGTTATCAAGGAATCTCTAATCTTGATGAAACCACCTCTAAGCTTCCTGTGCTTTTAAGCTGTAGTGCCTTAATAACTTCCTGAAGATAAGTAAAGAAATCAGAGATAAAACAGAATAATTATTAGCCAAAATGCACCAGTCTAATACTCTATGGTTAATTAGCTGTTGCCATTTACAGCCAATTTATGAGATTGAGTTTTGCTGTGAAATGAAACAGGCCATTATAATGATTAGCTCTCAACATTAATTAATAGGCTCTCCACGATTGGATTAAGCTTGTCTGGGGCCTGAATAGAATGTGCTGCTTTTGCTACATAGTTAATCTGGAACTAGTTCTCAATACTAGTTAATACGCTCCCAAAAAGTTGTGTTAGATTAGGGGGCTACATGTTGGCTGCATTTAGAACAGTGATTCTCAGAGTCCTAGGTCACATTGCTCCCCTTGTTCCCTCAATTCCTAGAGTAATCTTTTCACCATTATACTTTCCATTATACATTCGCCCCCTGACTGAAATTCCTCCCCTTAGGGAATTCCTCCCTTGGGAGTCAGGTGGCTCCTGTGTGAGAATCACTGATGTAGAAGATTCAAATCTTATTTCCAGGAGGTCAATAAGCTCTGCCAATTATACCATGCAATGAGATTTTTGTTCCTGGGTAGTGAGTGTTATTTTTTAATTGCTTATGTGTAAAAAGTATAGAAAATGGCTACTATTCCCTTCAAACTTTGCTTCTTTGTTCCTGGGTAGTGAGTGTTATTTTTTAATTGCTTATGAATTTTAATAACAATGTTTACTCAGCTTAGTTGGGATCATTTCTGAATGTAAAGGTTTTTAATTTAAATTTTTCTTTAGCAAAAACAAAAACTTTACACAAGTAATTATGTAATTTTTTTGATTAGGTCTTTGTATTGTTAAAATTATCAAAAAGAAAAACTGAAAAATAATAGAAGAAAAAATAAAATTTATGCGATTGGTCTTTGTATTATTAAAAAAAAATCTTTGTCAACAAGAAACCAGTTTCTAAAGAAAAAGAAAGTTTTTTATGTGATTGGTCCTCCATAGCAGAAATAGGCAATGGTTGATATCACCGAAAATGTAATGGTCTCCCTTTTCAAAACATAGCCCATATTTGTTTTAATATTTATGTGTATTTTCTTAATTAGGGACCCCTTATAACATTTGCTAGAGGCCCTATACTAGCTTAATCCTTTTTGATTAAATATTTAGAAGAAGGGATTCTTGATCTCTCCTCATTGTGTTGGCTGCCATATAAATAGGGGTGTCATTGATGTCACTTTTTGTTGAGGCCCTGGGCAGGAGAGCAATAAACCAACATGTGTTATCAGTCATAAAATGATCTCAGGCTAAAATCTTTGCATAGTTTTTCTAAACTCACCAGAAATGAAACTGCTTCCCTTCTCAGCTCATATTTCTGCTTATCAGTATCTTGCACACATGTTGAGGTTTTGGCAGGCAGCCACGATGACCTCTTAAGCCAGGTGTGTTGTGAAATCTATGATATTATTTTACAATGGTCGATTTTCTGTTGAACCACTTTTTTTAACTTTTGGCTTTACCCAGTGCCTAAAATGGTTCCCTCAGATAGGCTGTATATGTGTGCCAAAACATTGTGGGTTCTGGTTGTGCTCTTACCTCGATAATAATGATTTGATTTCGATCTATTTCTATCATCATCATCATCATCAGCCATTATAAGTCCACTGCTGGACAAAGGCCTTTCCCATCTCCTTCCATGACGACCTAGATTGTGCTAATCTCTGCCACGACTTACCGCCAAACTTTTCTATCTCGTCCTTCCATCTTGTGTCTGGTCTTTTCCTACTGCGTTTACTTTCCCATGGGCACCAATCGGTTAGTCTTTTCCCCCATCTATCTCTTCTTGCTAGGTGATCAGCCCATCTCCATTTTTGCTGCTTAATTAGTTGTATAATATCCTTCACTCTAGTCCTCTCTCTGATCCATGTTGATCTTTTTCTATCTCTTAGAGTTATCCCTTGCATTGCTCTTTCCATGGATCTCTGTGCTATTCTAAGTTGGTTTTCAGCTCGTTTTGTTAATTTTCATGTTTTGCATCCGTATGTCATGGCTGGTATTATGCAGCCATTGTATACTTAACACTTTAAGCACATTGGCAAGCTGCTCTTCAGAATGTCTCTGTTCATATGAAATGCTTTCCAACCTATCATTATGCGTCATTTTATTTCACAGTCATGGTCTTTCTCTAGCTTTATTACCTGTCCTAGGTAGATGTATTCATCAACTTCTTCTAGAGCCTCTCCTTCTATCTTTATGACCTTTTGGGGTACTTTAACGTTGAAGATTATTTTTGTCTTTGTTCTGTTCATTTTTAAGCCTACTTTTTTACTTTCCCTGTTTAGATCAGTTAACATGTTTTGTAGTTCTTTGGATGCTTTCAATGTCATGGAGATGTCTTCGGCAAATCTTAATTCTATAAAATACTAAAATCTGATTTGCTCAACCAAGTTTGCCATGCATAATCAATGGAACTATGGGAAACTTTTAAAGTAAAATATATGCAACACCACAAGGCCAGCTAGTCATAATAATCATTGTAACAGTGATATTTAGTAGTTATGGTGGGGAAAAAAAATAACAATAATGAATATTATTAGTAGTATTGTTTATATTATTGTCATCATTTGTGACTAAGTTTTTGAAAGTAGGTTAAACTATTGTTCATCTTATTCTTTGACAAAACAAGGCAGCAGCAGCAAACTGAACAGTAGGTCAAACATTGTCCTTAAAGTGGGAAATTTTAATCTTTTTCAGATTTTGTTGCCTTGTCATCTCAAAGACTTTATCAAATAGATAAGCTGTGTTACCCTTCCAGAGAGTGAAATAAGTAACTTTATTCTGTTGAAAAAAAGAATTCCTGTTGAAAAAAACCCATGAAAGTCAGACCATAGATGCACTAGTTCTTTTCTTGTGTGAAGATCTAGCAAGGCCACAGTGTTGCCAACTTTATTTTCAAGTTTACATCTAAAATTGAGTTCAAAAACACCTTAAAACACCTAGAAACATATAGATTCTCCAGATATATATCTAAAATCTCGGAAATATATTATATATTATTAATAAATTAAATGTGACTTAATCTTCAACATTTATTTCATTAAAATACTACTTAATTCGTTACATATTTTATTACTCTAGATTAAATAAAAATATTACCTTTTTTCTATAGTTTTGAGAAGGGTCATTAATATTCAAATGGTTCTTCGGATGATTGAACTCCTTCTTGTTATTTGTGTTATGTGGCTTCCACTCCTTAACAAACCTAAACCCAACAAGACAAAGACACAGAAACACCCAGGCCATGTGCTATAAGGGTTATCCCCTTTAAACATAACTTCTGTTTAACCCATCACACTTGGATTTTACACCTGAAGAAGGCCGAAGAATGGATCGGCCGAAACGTTGTGTTTACAACAAAAAGGAGTTCAATCATCCGAAGAACCATTTGAATATTACCTTTAATTTAATAATCTAAATAGCAATTTCTGACTTCTAGACGCAACTAAAAACATCTAGATTTAGATGAAAAATATCTAAATTGACATCACTGAGCAAAGGACATAACTCACATTTTGGTATGTCAGTCAGTGACAGCAATGGATGCTAGCACATCTAAATAGAAACTATGAGAATTACTGCTGAATCAAAAGTGTGGCTTCTTTGTACACAGACTACAAATCTAGCTATATCTATATTTATAATAAGCAATGTGTCCGTCCGTCTATCTACCACACTTTCCACCCATCACACTTTAAAAATAAAAGTTTTAACTTGAAAGGGGGTGGGGATAGAGAAGAGGTTCTGAGAATAGAACATGGGGGGAGAGGGAGAGAGAGAAGGGTAGTGGTGAAACATAAAGATCTTCGCTAAAGGAGAACGGCTGATATCGGTCGTCAAGAAAAGAAGAAATGCAAGAAAGTAAAATGAGGTGGAATTGAACTTCCTTCCGATTGTCTGTGAGCAGAAGATTTGGTTAAGTGCCTGGGATGGTCGCCTCAGGCAACTCCCATGAGTTTCTTTTCACATACTCCAGTGGTTTAGATTTCCACCCCAGGGTATAACATTAGGAAAGCAATGGGTATTAGAAACTGTCAACCAAAACTGTCAACATAGGTTGCTTCAGTTTTTAAGTTTGTCAGGCTGGCTGGCTGGCTCTGTATGTATCATGCATACAAATGAAGCTAGAGGGCTGAAAATTTTAAACATTTTCTCCTCATTATGTCTAGAAAAAACTTTTTTGTTTTTTTGAACCCCCCCCCTAAATAGATTCAGACTTTTTTAGTGATCACTGCCCAACAAAATGTGAGAGAAGTGACTTATTCATTGATCACCCCTTTTTCCAATTTTTTAATTAATCACCCCCAACACGACATGCTGCCAAAAGACGTTAGTCACGTGACGGCTTCTATTGAGTGACTATCCAGACCTGTACATATGACATGTACATATATAGCCAGCCAGGCAGAATCACTTAAAAACTGAATGCTGCAGTGCCTGCACTAGGTCTGTCTGTGCGCCCCTGCAAATTCTTGAATTTGTGCCCTCACAAATCTAAAAGGTTTAAACGGTAGGTCCGATTGGGCCCCTAGAGCTCCAGCCCAGACCCTGCAGTTGCGAGGTCTGCGGGTCTCACACAACCTCTGCTGTTTTGGTTGACGGTTTCTAAAATGTTATTTCAGAACCGAATGCAATATTTCTTGAAATGTCAGCATTTCTGGGAAGAATTTGACTGAAGATGGTATTTGAAGACAATTGCATTTGTGTGGCTTTTTTCATTCTTTTCAGATCCTTCTTTTTTCTCTTCTCTTTTATCCTTTGATTTCTTTGTGCTTTTTGTTTCTTTATAGTCTTAACGCTATGTGATTTTTATGAATCATTCTTTCAACACTTGGACATCATGTGTCGTGATGATAGTTCCTTCTAAGCTGCTCACGCACACACATTTTGCAACCAGCACACAAAGGAAATTAATGTGTGCACAAAAGGTTAGTTATCTACACTAATGTGGTAATTAGTAATCATACTTATGGTTATAAGTATAAGAGCTTTGTAATTAAATGAGTTTTGATTTAACCATTTCCAGTAAATTTAATAATAACAGGTCTGGTTAGTCACGCAATAGAAACTGTCATGTGACCAATGTCTTTTGGCTGCATGCTGTGTTGGGGATGATCAATTAAAAGATTTATCAAAAGGGGGTGATCAATGAATAAATTACTTCTATCAGCAGTTTTTGTTGGGTCGTGATCACTAAAAAAAGCTTAAAAAAACAAGCGTGAATGCAGCCGGACACAAACTAAGGGAACAATTTAGCATAAACTTACATTGTAAATTGAACCCCCCACTAAAACCTATTTAGGGGATAAATTTAAAGAAAACTCTAGACATAATAAGGAGTAAATATTTAAATTTTCAGCCCTCTAGTTTCATTGGTGTGGCCTGTGCACATGATACATAGCCATCCAGCTAAACTTGCTTCAAAACTGGAGAAACCTATGTTGACAGTTTTGGTTGACAGTTTCTAATAATCTGTGTATTGATGGATGTCATTATTATAATAATTTTGACATTACATCTCCTAAAGATAAGAAATAATACTTGTATTGTATTAAAAAAGTTGTATTAGCCATGATGCTTTCAAGGCTCGCTGTAAATAGTTTAGGTGATGTTGTCTAAAGCGTAAAATATACAACGGCTGCATAATACCAGCCATGACTTATGGATGCGAAACATGGAAATTAACCAAACGAGCTGAAAACCAACTCAGAATAGAAAGAGCAATGCTAGGGACAATTCTAAGAGATAGAAAAAGATCAACATGGATCAGAGAGAAGGCCAAAGTGAAAGATATTATACAAATAATTAAGCAACAAAAATGGAGATGGGCTGGTCACCTAGCAAGAAGAGATGACACTAGATGGGGGAAAAGACTAACCAATTGGTGCCCATGGGAAAGTAAATGCAGTAGGAAAAGGCCGGACACAAGATGGAGGGATGCGATAGAAAAGTTAAGTAAGACTTGGCAGAGGTTAGCACAATCTAGGTCATCATGGAAGGAGATGAGAAAGGCCTTTGTCCAGCAGTGGACTTATAAAGGATGATGATGATGATTAGCCATGAGAGAGAGGCTGTTCCAAAATTATCTTGAAACAATTTCAAGTGTGCATTTGCACAAGCATTCAGTGTGCACCTACTTCTGTAACAGTAAAAAATTTGCATAACATAACATTTTTGTGCACACTGACTGCTAATAATTGTCATGACTGTGGAAACAATTCCCTTTTGGTTGATCTTTGTTGCAACAATATGGCAGTTAATGAAATCTGAACAATCACAGACAAACAATGGAAGGTTTGTTTTTTTGTATATCTTGTCTGTTGATAACATTGACAGAATTCTTTTCTTTTATTTACCTCTGCCAAGTTGGAAGAAGTGTATTTACTCTTGTCTGTCTGTCTGTCCACACAATATCTCAAAGTTCTCAATGAATTTCAATGACATTTTGTGGAAGGGTGGGCCATGAGCTAAGGAAAAATTGATTACATTTGGGAGCAAATCTAGGAATTTTTTACAGTTACCTCCCCCTGTATACAAGTTATATACATAATTTTAATTGATTGATTGATTTGTTTAGCGGCATATCAACCCTTGATGGATCATTTAATGCCAAAATCAGTTTTAAATTCCCCAAAATAGAGTCTTGTGACTTTGGTGAAAGGTTATTTTTTTTTAACTAGAGTCTTGCAACTTTGATGGAAGGTTATTTTTTTTTTCTTTTTGAATAGAGTCTTGCGACTTTAGTGAAAGGTTACTTTTCCTTAAGTAGAATCTTGCGACTTTGGTGAAAGGTTACTTTTCTTTAACTAGAGTCTTGCAACTTTGGTGCAAAAACAGCTGGTCCCTGTTTGGGATTTTTTTTTGGGGGGGTCTTACCCCTCTGCAGGGAATGCAGCCAACAAGGCCGACTGATTTTGATTCAATTTGTAGTGACAATGGAGTTGGCAGTCATTGGTTCTTTGAGTTATAGTTTTAGTTTGGGCAAATTTCAAAGCATCTGATTTGATGAGAGGAAGATTATTTTTTTTTTTAATTTTAAAATTTTTTCTTTCACATGTGAGGTGTTGTGGTGGGAGGTGGAGACAGCAGTCAATGACAGACCATGGGACTTGAGATTTTCTGCCACACCCTCGATCCAATGCCTGCGAGGTCATCCTCTTGCGTTTCTGTTTCATTCATCTGTTTCACTCTACCTTGTTTTACTTGAGAGTAGTTCTCCATATTTACTTCCGGCTTGCTAGCCCCATCAAAGCTTCTTCTTTTTTTCTCTTAAGTTCGAAAAGACATTTTTCTTAACATTAACAAAACTTTTCATTCCTACGAAATTTCATACAAAAAAGAAAGACTTTCAAACAAAAACTAATGTTGTATAGCCCTCTTGGTCTGTGGGAGGAAAATCCTGAACTTGGAGAAAAAGGAAGACTCGAAACTTGTTTATAAAAATATGAGGATATATTTTTATACCTTCAGACACATTGCTCAGTGGTGGAGAATGAAGAGTGGGAGAGAGATAATGAGAGCCGACAGACCTTTCTTATACAGCAGGGCAGTATACGGGTCCTTTGACCACAGGGAAATTGGTCCTGTCTTCGTCCTAAGCATAAGTGATCTCTCTGGTCTCCGAGGGCATTCTGTGTGATTTTTAGGGTTCGAACGCCCATGCTGATTTTCCAGCCCATCCTCTGCAACTCCGGGTTTTAGTCAACATCCTGTTTATGATCTTTCCACACCTAGTGTGTCTTCCGGTCCCTGGCCTCTGCAGCTCAGGGCTTTAGTCAATATCCTGTTTATGACTTTTCCGCACCTGGTGTATCTTCCGATCCCTAGCCTCTGCAGCTCAGGATTTTAGTCAATATCCTTTTAATGACTTTTCCACACCTGGTGTGTTTTCCGGTCCCTGGGTCTTGGCCGTTATCCTGTTTATAACTTTCAACATATCTGTGATCCCCGCCTACTGCTGCCTAAATATCCAACACTAACACCTGCATTTCCTGAAGTAATGTGATTACATTGCAGTGTAGCCCTCACCATCAAACCTTGTTGAAAGCACAAAAAATTACAAGTGAAAAAAAATTCACAACCTTCACAAGGGAAGTAATTGAATACTTCAAAACTGTTCAATTGGCAGAAAGTAAGGGTCTGGTTTAGCATTATAGTTACATTGTAAATAGAACCCCTCCCCTCTAAAACCTTAAAAAATTAACTTTTTTTCAAAACTGTATGCGAGCACAAGACACAGCATTAGGACGCACCAATTAGCTGTGAAATAGCGTTGATATCTCGAAAACTGTAGCTGGGGAAGTGGCACAAACTTAGTGGAATAAGAATAACTAAAAATAGGTGTGGTTAGTCACTCAATAGAAACCGTCACATGACCAACATCTTTTTTGCAGCATGCCATGTGATTAATGAATAAGTCAATTCTCTCGCCTTTTGTTGGGCGGTGATCATTAAAAAGTCCAAATTTTCAAAAAGCAAGCATGAATGCAGTCAGACACAAACTAAAAGACCAATTTAGCATACACTTTCATTGTAAATTGACCCCCCCCCCCAAAGTTATTTAAGTGGGAAATTTTCAGAAACAAAAAAGTTTTTTCTAGAGTAAATGTATAAATTTTCAGCCCTCTAGCTCCATTGGTGGAGAACTGTATACATGGCACATATATACATAGCCAGCCAACTAGCCAGACAGAATCACTTAAAACTGAAGAATCCTATGTTGACAGTTTTGGTTGATGTTTTCTAATAAAGAAATAAAAATGGAAAAGTGCTGACAAACTGATACTGATCCCCCAAAAGTTGTGCAAGTTTCAAATAACTGCTCGACACGAGACCAACAGAGTTGAAATCTACACTTGTCTCTTAGAAATGCCCCCAAAAAAGACGACATGTTGTTCACGTACACATGACTGACAGCCACCCTGAAAGAGAAATTTCAAATATTTCTAAAGGAGAAACAGAAACCATCATTAACAAATTCCTTTTTACACCTCTTTAAGTTCATTCTTCTCTTGTAACAGCACCCTCCTATCCTCGTGGGCGTCCGCTACCACTTTTCCAGGTGGGGGCGCCCCGTTTACCCCCCCCCCCATCACCACCACCACCAAGCGGACGCCTCTCCCCAGTTTGTGTCATAGACTCCACCCGGTCTCTTGAAACAATCCTTTCTACTTATGTCCCGTGTTTCCACTCCACACCCTAACAGTCATTTCCTACACTGCTGCTTATAGGGAGTGCAGTGAAGAAGACAGCTTGCCATTTAATGGGTTAAGTCAGTGGTCGCTGCCTACTAGTTGGTGATTTAAGCTTTTTAGGTGGTGGAATTATTGCAGCCTCTATTAAAAACCAAGGCGATTGCGAGAATATCTTACTACACAGCATCCAAAAGATTTTTTCAAGGTCTGACTGAACACTTTGAAAAAAGATTGAAGATCAAGATGAAATAAGTCATGAGGAAGTGGTCTTCTACCTGGGCAGTACCGCCCGCTAGTGGGCAATTTAAGCTTTTAGGTCCATGGTAGAATGGTTGGCTGTAGTCGGAGGTGATCCAAAGGCTCCTCTTTCTTTTTGCTACTGTCCTTTCGGATAGCCTCTATTACGGCCTCTATTAACCCATAAGAACCCAAACCCATTTCTACTTGAAGGAACATTATGTGGGATTCTGGGTAGGTAAATTGACACACAGTCATGTGACTGCACCAGGATGTTCATTAGATGTCACTTAGTACACTTCATGAGTTAAAATCAAGGATAAAATATAATATTATATAAGAGACTGGGCAGATCAATTAAATTGTATGTGACACCAGTGTTACAGTGGGTTCTTATGGGTTAAAAACAAAGTCGATTGCAAGAATGTCTTTCTACTCAGCATCCAAAAGATGGTAAGAAGAGCCATACCATTGGAGAAACTTTGATAATATGCTGTATCAAAGAATTTCTCTGCTGCATCAGTAATGCATCAGAATTCAACTGAAGTTATAAAAACATTGCCCCTTAGCGATACCACAGTTAGGCAATGCATTGACAGACCGTTATTTCTGTGGTGAGTCATATTCTCACTGGGTGCCCCATTATTGAGAACTTGTGCTAAACTAGGCTCAGCTTAGTGAATATGATAGAACCCTGTAAAGCAGTGGTCTTCAACCAGGGCAGTACCGCCCAGTAGTGGGCGATTTAAGCTTTTGATGGGCAATACAGAAACTTTAGCCTCACAAAAGTTTTAAAGTGAGCGCATGAAAAGGTTGAAGAACACTGGAACATCATTGTTGATATTTATGAAGCTTGGCTTAGTATGGCACAAGGCCAGATTGGGTGGGGGATTGTGTGAGAAAGATTGTGTTATGCCAATCTTCCAAATGGAGAAAACCTGTCTAGAAAATCAGCATTCAAAATCTTAGTTTTTACCTGAGCTCAAACACTGACCTCTGGCATTGGTAGGAAATATGTAATTATCTCAGCCACAAGGTGGTCCACAATATCATTAGTATCCATGTAGACACATCATTTCTCTGACTTCCTTTTGAAAACGACTTTAATAAGTCGAAACATGTTCAGGTATTAAATAATTCTCCACATTGTCTTTTCCTAGCATCATATTAGCATTTATATATAAGCAGCATCAACTGGAATTTAAACTCATTTTACTGATTATAGAAACTGTCAACATAGGTTTCTTTAGTTTTTAAGTGATTCTGGCTGGCTATGTTTGTATGTCATGTATACATGCCACACCAATGGAGCTACAGGGCTGGAAATTTAAGCACTTACTCCTTATTATGTCTAGAAAAAAATGACTTTTTGTTTTTTGAAAATTTACCTGCAAAATAAGTTTTTAAGGGGGGGGGGGTGACCAATTTATAATGTAATTTTATGCTAAATTAGTCCCTTATTTTGTGTCCGGCAGCATTCATGCTTGTTTTTTGAAAATTCAGACCTTTTAGTGATGCAACAAAAGATGAAAGAAGTAACTTATTCATTGATCACCACTTTTTCCAATTTTCTAATTGATCACCCTCAACATGGCATATTGCCAAAAGATGGTGGTCATGTAACAGTTTCTATTGAGTGACTAACTGGACCTGTTTTTTATATTGCTAATAGTTAAGTCTTTCCACACACTTTTTCAATATTATTAAATTACATAGAATAGATATTGTGACTTTTTCAACTTACATAGAATAGATATTGTGACTTTTTCAACTTACATAGAATAGATATTGTGAACTTTTCAACTTACATAGAAAGGATATTGTGACTTTTTCAACTTACATAGAATAGATATGAATTTTGGCTGTTTGTCTGTCTATCTATCTATCTATCTATCTATCTATCTATCTATCTATGTGTCACGCACACAGGCCACACCAATGGGGCTTAAAGGGCTGAAATTTTAAACATTTACTCCTTTTTATGTCTAGAAAAAAACACAACATGCTGCAAAAGGATGTTGGTCCCATGACAGTTTCTATTGAGTGTCTAACCAGACCTGTTGATTAGTATCATTTTATTACTAGCTTTACTCCATCTTATTATTGTTGCTTTTTATCCCAACATTCTGGGTTGGTATATTCTTGCTATGGCAAAATCGTGTTAGATACACTGGCTCTCATCTGATTGTGGAAGTTAAGCAACATAGAGCCTGGCCAGTACTTAGATGGGTGACCAACTGGGATTACCAGTTGCCGTAAGCAGCTGGGGATCATGTAGAGAGCCTCCCATGATGATCCCATTAATCCATCTAAAGAGGAGACCGATCTCTGCACTACGCTCAATAACATATTCCAAAGGCCTACCCTTCTTTCCCTTCCCTTCCCCTCCCCTGTGTGATTAGGGTGGAGGTATCCCCTCAGTGGTCTTGAATCCTGCCAAGGGAGTGGGTATAAAAACTTGTAAGAAAAGTCCTGGTCTCGACCAGACTTGAAACTTGCAAGAATCACTAAGCTGATGCATGTAACAGAAACCGGGACTTTGTCACCGGCCTCCATACTCTATTGGGAGTTGTCTCTTAAGAGACTGGATGCTTTACCTTCTGTACAGTGTGTAAATTATAGGAATAATCAAAATATCCCACTTCCATTTGAAAAATGAATTCCTAATATGCTGGATCCCAAAACTTGTTCTCTTCATTAAACACAACAGAAGTTAAAATTATTCTGCCTGGCTGGCTATTTATGTATACCTGCGTCACGCGTACAGGACACACCAATTGAGCTAGAGGGGTGTTCAATTTACAATGTAATTTATGCTAAATTGGTCCCTTAGTTTGTATCTGGCAGCATTCATTTGTTTGAAAATTCAGACTTTTTAGTGATCCAATAAAAGGTGAGAAAAGTAACTTATTCATTGATCGCTCCTTTTTCCAATTTTTTAATGGATCACCCCCCATCATGGCATGCTGCCAAAAGATATTGGTCACGTGACAGTTTCTATTGAGTGACTAACCCGACCTGTTTTATGTTTTCTATCATGTCATTATTTCTAAGTTTTTTCTTTTTATATACTGGTTGTACCTCTCTAATAATGCCCTCTCTGATCTGGTGACTCCTATTAGGGTCTGTTCTCCCAGATAACTTAAAGAAAAAAGAAATCTAAGTGGGGTCTGGTTAGTCACTGAATAGAAACCATCACGTGACATCATGTCTTTTGGCAGCATGCCATGTTGGGGGTGGTCAATTAAAAAATTGCAAAAAAGTGTGATCAATGGATAAGTTACTTCTCTCACCTTTTGTTGGGCAGTGGTCACTAAAAAAAAAAGCGTAAATGCGGCCAGACACAAACTAAGTGATCATTTTCTGGACCCGCCCCCCCTCCGTTTGGGCAAAGCAGAATCAATTTTTTAAAAAATTATCTAGATAAAGAAATCTTCTAAATGCAAAACCCCAAATAATCCTATGTAATCATAAAATAACCTTAACCCATAAGAACCCACTGTGACACCGGTGTCACATAACATTTAATTGATCTGCACAGTCTCTTATATAATATAAAATATAATATTATATAAGAGACTGTGCAGATCAATTAAATTGTATATGACATCCTTGATTTTAACTCATGAAGTGTACTAAGTGACATCTACTGAATATCCTGGGGCAGTCATGTGACACTTTGCCTACCCGAGTTTCCCACATAATGTTCCTTCAAGTAGAAATGGATCTGAGTTCTTATGAGTTAAAAACATTGTTTTGTTTTCTTTTTCACTTATTTATTTGTAAAAATAAATTTTCCCATTTTGACCCGATTTGGACCCTCCCCGTGCTCAAAATGCTGGATCTGCTCCTCTTTTGCATATATTGTGTCTCCCACATTAAGTAGGCTTAAAGATGAACAAAGACAAAAGTAATGTTCAACGATAAAGTCCCCAAAATGTCAATAAAGATAGAAGGAGAGACTCTAGAAGAAGTTGATGAATTCATCTACCTAGGACAGGTAATAAAGCTAGAGAAAGATCAAGACTGCGAAATAAAACAACGCATAACGATAGGTTGGAAAGCATTTGGTATGAATAGAGACATTCTCAAGAGCACCTTACTAATGTGCTTAAAGCATAAAGTTTACAACAGTTTCATAATACCAGCCATGACCTACGGGTGCGAAACATGGACATTAACAAAACTAGCTGAAAACCAACTTAGAATAGCACAGAGAGCCATGGAAAGAGCAATGCTAGGGATAACTCTAAGAGATAGAAAAAGATCAACATGTATCAGAGGGAGGACTAGAGTGAAGGATATTATGCAAATAATTAAGCAGCAAAAATGGAGATGGGCTGGTCACCTAGCAAGAAGAGATGACAATAGATGGGGGAAAAGTGTAAGCGACTGGTGCCCACGTGACAGTAAACGCAGTAGGAAAAGACCTGACACAAGATGGGGGGACGAGATAGAAAAGTTTGCCGGTAAGACGTGGAAGAAGTTAGCACAATCTAGGTCATCATGGAAGGAGATGGGAAAGGCCTTTGTCCAGCAGTGGACTTATAATGGCTGATGATGATGATGATAACAGTACAGCTTGGCAGTACAAAAAAGAGCTAAATTAGTGCGGTCCTGGTTAAAACTTTTGCCAATTCTTTAGCTATTTTTGACCATTTTTAGCATTTTTGTTACCATTTTAGCCATTTCTTGCCTATTTAAAAAAAGAATTTAGCACTTTTTGGCAGTCAAACCTGCACGGAAATATTTTTGGAGTTGCTAACACTGGTTGAGAATATGATATGAAGCTTGTTATTTTTGAAGGGTGGACAACTCATGTTAGAAAGCATCTGGGAGTGATCATCAATGACAGGTATTATTCAGCTTGAGAGAATTGCTGATGACAGATAAGGGTTAGGGAAATTATGTTTTCAAATGCTGGGAAATTAAGACATATGGAATGCAGGGTTGCTAAATTTAGTTCTTTCGTACCAAATATGGTTCTTTCGTACCAAATATGGTTCTTTTCAGACAATCTTTTGGTTCTTTTTGTTGACATTGTGAAAATTGAGTACTTCCTTTAATTTTGCTAATTTAATTTAAAATCGCGATAATATATGAAAATATTAAAGAACAATGAAAATTTTGCATTAAATTTGAAAAAATATTCTATTCTAAAATGTTTTCTGTCATTTAACACGTGTTGTGAGCATGTAGTGTCTAGCTTAAGACGAAGCAGGGTTGTCAATTTTAGCTAAATTGGCATCTCTGGTGAGTATATCTTTTAACCATTATTATATATTTACAAATTTATTGAAGAATTGAATTTATTGTTTTGTATTCATCTATCTAATTATTTATAAAGTATTTCATTGTAGTTATCTATACTAATATTTAAGCCCTCTGTTTGTTTGTTTGTTTGTTTGTTTGTCCTTACCTCTTCTTCAGTAAAACTACAAAGCCAATTGACATGATATTAGGCATGGAGAATCAATAAATATCAACTTCCCACATAGGTCATTTTCTAGACAATTTCTGGTTCTGAACATTAGAAAGTTTTATTTTTTAGACCAGATTTTTCATTTTTCATTCTTCTTATGAATGGCACACATATTTCTGACAATAAAATCATTTCTTAAATAAGCTTCTGTGTTTTTGGTCGGATTTCACCCACTGATAGTATCAGTAATAGTAACACGCTCTGAGTTTGTGGAGGTTTGGGTTTCTCCCTCTTCCACTTCTGTTTTATTTATGACAGCAACTATAGCTAAAACATTGTAAAGGGAGACTTACAACTCTCCTTTTTTTTTCATTGTCACAAATTCAACGTAATTCATTTCATAGTGAAGAGAAACTTCCTTCTAACCCCTTGGTTTTATCATTGACATATTTCAATTCATAGTGAAGCCAACGTTTGGCAGGGGAAAGCTTAAGGACACATGACTCTGCTAATTCAGGTCCTTTTCTAATATAAACTTCACAGTATTTTTCCTATTAGTTTTGGGGGGTGGAATACGTACTGTTATTCATTATTATTCATTTTTGACTACTATTTAACTTCATTTTAATTTTTGGTTTATTTCTTATTACTTCAGTAAGGCCATCATTCTAGGACACCCGGTAAGCAGCGCATATTGGAAGTAAAGATGTACATCTCTATGTAAATAATAGTTTTTCGATTTGTTGTGTTGTGTAAGAAGAATTAAGAAAGATATTTTTACTGTGTTGTCTATTTTGAGGTTATGTTTTTCACGGGCAATGCCGGGTATCCCTGCTAGTATATGATAATTATATATATATATTAGTGTGATTAATTCATTCCCAAATTCTCTGTACTGTTTAAAACTGTACTGTTCAAGGTCTTATTATAATTCAATGTATGTTTTTGTTTTCAACTTATACTGGGTTATATTAATTTGTACAGCAATGCCTTCACAGTACTACATCAAAGCCTACACTAATCAAAACCGCACTATTTAAGGTATTCCTGTATATTTACCATATTTGGTACCTTTCTAGCAATATTTGGTTCTTTTTAGGTAGCCATTTTGGTACTATCATTGAAAAGCTTTTGGCAGTCCTGATTATTAAGCTAAAAAGAATTGCTGATAGCAGACAAGGGTTAGGGAAATGAGGTTTTGAAATGCTTGGAATATTCAGACTGAATGTGGAATGTTTTCAATTCTGGATTAATATTTTTGGGGTCTGTCAGTGAAGATCAAACCCAGGAAACCCTGGAAACCAGACTTCATATTTGATTAGCGAGGTCTCCCATAATTGTCAAGAAGAACATTTCAGTCAATTATTAGATGATATATTATAGTGGTTTTCAGACATTTTGTATATAAATATTAAGAAAGTTTTCAAGTTGGTTTGGCTGGCTGGTTGACTATGTATGTATGTATCACGTGCAAAGGCCCATGGATCCAGACTAACTTTATTCACTCCTGGAACCGTCCCGGAACTGTCCCAGAACCATCCTGGAACCGTCCTGGAACCGTCCTGAAAAACAATTTTAATCGTCCCGAAACCGTCCCAAAAAACAATCCTCACCAAATAAAAAAAAAGAAAAGATATCTTCCCCCGACACCTCCGGGATGGAAATGATTTTTAAAAAAAAGAATTTAAAAAAAAAATCACTTCCGTCCCAGAGATGTCCCCAGGAAGATATTTGTTTGTCCCGAATACATTCGGACAACGTTAATTTTGAGCCCAGCACAGGCCGCACCAATGGAGCTATTTGACTCCATATTATTTTTGAAAATTTGCCACACCTAAAGAGGTTTTTAGTTGGGGGGGGGTTCAATTTGCAATCTGAGTTTATGCTAAATTGATCCCTTTTTTATTTTTATTTAAGGCACTATAAATAGCTATGGCAATGAGCTAGATTCAGTTTTTTCCTTGCTGAGAAGAGGATGGTGTGCTATCCTAGGTAATAGTGAACATGTCCAGCAGCATTCATGCTTGTTTTGGGAAAATTCAGACTTTTTTGGTGATCACTGCCCAACAAAAGATGGGAGAAGTAACTTATTAATTGATCACCCCTTTTTCCAATTTTTGAATTGATCACCCCAACACAGCATGCTGCCAATAAACGTTGGTTATGTGACAGTTTCTATTTAGTGACTAACCAGACCTGTTACTTTTTAATTTTATTAGATTAAACTTTGTTAGAAACCAACAACCAAAACTGTCACTGTCAACCAAAACGCTTTGGCATTGTGTTGGCTTCGCTGTGCAACTACTTAACATGTTCACTACTACCTAGGATAACACAACATACAGCACACATCCTCTGCTCAGTGCCGGAAGGCAGAAACTGAATCTAGCTCATTGCCATAGATATTTATAGTACCTTAAATAAAACTGTAATGGACACAGATGTGCACCAGAGGCAATAAGCAACATGCTACAAGACCCTCACATGCGCTGTGTGGCTGTGAACGTATTCCGAGATACCAATTTCATAACAGTTATCTAAATGAGAAATTGTTTAATTCAATTCCACAGTCAAAACAGCTAAAAAGAAACCTGGCAATTACAGTTGTATCATTGTGATTAGTTCACAAATTCGCAAACAAACCTTCTTGAAAGGTTAGAGTCAGATTGAAAGGTAAGAATCTCAAGGTAAACATGACATTTACCTTTGACTAGACAAACAACAAAATATAAAGAATGTTGTTTACTTACAAAACTTCTTTATCTAAAACTGTTAGATGCACATGTTGTCTATTAGCAACAGCTTTGTGCTTGATGGCTTAGAATCTCTCTTCTTTTATCTCTGCCATTTATGCTTTTGCTCATGACTGTCCACACGATTTCTCGAAAAGTTCTCAATGAATTTCAATGAGATTTTGCGGAAGGGTGGATCATGTGCTAAAGAAAAAGTGATTCAATTTTGGGATGGATCCAGATATTCTTTTTTTGATTGAGTTAGTGTACAAGGTTGGCAGGGGTATGTGCTCTCTGAATGCTTTCTAATTAGGCTGCTCGTTTAGCAGTCGTTCACACCGGGGCTGGGCAAATTTCAGTTCCATAGGAGACAAATTATTGCCCAAAACTTTGAAGATTTGGTAGAAATAACCTCTAGTGATCTTGAATGACCTACATGGTCAACCTTGCTTAGCCCGTTACCTTCGACATGAGAGGATGTACCCATATGCTTAATTTCAGCATCTCTGATGCGAAATTGTGGTCCAGAAAATTGGCTAGAAATTACACCTAGTGACCTCATAGGTGCAAAATTATATCCCAAAACTTGGAAAATTGTTTTCAAATGACCAGAAATGACCTCAGGTGATCTGGCATGACCTCAGAGGTCAATGTCACATAGATTGCGATCTGTAAGATGTACTCATATGGTAAATTTCATCATCCTTGGTGCAAAATTGTGGCCAACAACTCTGAAAATTGGCTAGTAATAACCAGAAATGACCACTGGTGACCTCAAATTACCTCAGAGATCAACCTCAACCTATGTGAAGCTGACCTCTTCTCAGTCTACCTTGTAGTTTTAGCT
>VCCN01003888.1:5257060-5271533 GCA_006491835.1 Architeuthis dux
TTGCTCTTCAGTTTTAGTGTTTCTAACTCTTATGAGTCATTTGAACTCTTATTGCTCTTCATTTTTAATGTTTCTAACTCTTATATGTCATTTTAATTCTCGTATTGCTCTTCATTTTTAGTGTTTCTAACTCTTATGTCATTTTAATTCTCTTATTGCTCTTCATTTTTAGTGTTTCTAACTCTTATGAGTCATTTTAACTCTCTTGTTGCTGTTCATTTTTAGTGGTTCTAATGTTTATAAGTCATTCTAATACTCTTATTGCTCTTCGTCTTTGGTGTTTCTAACTCTTGTAATTCATTTTAACTCTCTTGTTGCTCTTCATCTTTAGTGTTTTTAACTCTCATAAGTCATTTTAATTCTCATATTGCTCTTCATTTGTAGTCATTCTAACTCTCATAAGTCATTTTAATTCTCTTATTGCTCCTTACTTTTAGTGTTTCTTACTCTTATAAGTCATTTTAACTCTCTTATTTCTCTTCATTTGTAGTTTTTCTAACTCTCATAAGTCATTTTAATTCTCTTATTGCTCATCATTCGTAGTGTTTCTAACTCTGTTTTAACTCTTTGTTGCTCTTCATTCTTAGTGTTTCTAATCCTTATAAGTCATTCTAATTCTCTTATTGCTCTTTTAACTCACTTAATGCACTTCACTTTTAGTGTTTCTTACTAGTCATTTGAACTCTCTTATTGCTCTTCATTCTTAGTGTTTCTAACTCTTATAAATCATTTAACTGCCATATTGCACTTCATTTTTAGTGTGTCTAACACTTATGAGTCATTTTAAATAACTTATTGCTCTTCATCATTAGTGATTCTAACTCTTATAAGTTATTTTAATTCTCTTATTGGTCTTCATTCTTAGTGTTTCTAACTCTTATAAGTCATTTAAGCACCTTATTTTGTAGTGTTTCTAAATCTTATAAGTCATTTTAACACTCTTATTGCACTTCATCTTTAGTGTTTCTAACTCTTATAAGTCATTTTAATTCTCTTATTGCTCTTTATTATTAGTGTTTCTAACTCTTATAAGTCATTTAACTGCCCTATTGCACTTCATTTGTAGTGTTTCTACCTCTTATAAGTCATTTTACTTCTCTGAGTGCTCTTCATTATTAGTGTTCCCAACTCGTAGCTTATGAGTCATTTTAACTCTTATTGCTCTTCATGTTTAGTGTTTCTAACTCTTATAAGTCATTTTAACTCTCCTATCTCTCTTCATTTGTAGTGTTTCTAACTCTTATAAGTCAATTTAACTCTCTTATTTTCTTTCTTAGTATTCATTTTAAATCAATAATATTTTAACATGTTTCCTTTTTTCTGTGGCATAAATAACTCCCTTCTTAACAACCCTTTGATGTGAAAAGCTGCCGAAAGGCATTGCTTAGGGTGACCAAGAGTAAAAAAGAAATTAAAAAATTAAAATCAGCTTTTCAGACATATGACTTAATGTGTCAGAGGTATCGATTTGTATTCTTTGCCTCTGGCCCCCCTCATCACCCCTAGTCTTCCAACAACCCCTACCACACCCTTGCATTTCAGGCCCAAACCGAATCTTCCAGCAACCCCAAGCGGACTGTAGCATTTACATTGGGAATCACTGATATATGACTTCTATAATTTCCTGCTATTAAAACCAAATTAGCTGACTCTCCTTTCTACCTTCTCAATCATCAACAACTACTGTGGATTTGAAGATTCATGCCTTTGGTACTCAAGATCCTTCTAGAATCCTGGTCAAATTCTTTCTTCCAGAAAAGACAAAAGTTGAAAACAGATGTGATAAGCTTACCATGTTAGTTATATATAATATGTCTATATGTTATATAAATCATATATAGTATAGGGGAGACGGGACTAGTAGGCCCCTTTTTGTAGCGTTAACAATATATTAATAAAGTTAAAGAAACCATTCATGGTTTAAATTGAGTGTCAATATCTTGCCTAAATTTGTGATATCAATAAATGGCAAAACTATTGTAACATAACTCACAGTTTGGCTTACAGCTGACCTAGTGAAACAGGGATCAACTTGCCCCACGTCAAGGTAAGTTTTCCATGCTATGGGGCAAGTCGACTGCACATTTCCAATAAGCAGAAAACAATTCATAAGAACACTGAGCAATGCAGTTTTTTGTATCTTTTTATGTCCCATAAAACATTCAGTTGTGATGTTAACAGCATCTTTGTACAGAGTATAATAATATGTGGCACTCCTGCAGTAGGCACAGTAAAAAATAAAAGCATTTTACTACATTCCTTTAGACTATGACTTAGGAATAACAAATCTGCATCATTTCTTTGCGATCAGGATATGTGATCAAACAAACACGACCAGAAAAGAAAACAACACTTTGGTATTAATTTGGCACTGTGTGACTAGAAAAGTAATAAAAAAAGAAACAGAAGTCCTTATTACAGTTCATTAGAAGACCTCTTTTAATTATCAGTAAATGAAATAAAACATAGTTGCTTATTTGGCATTGCAAGACTAGAAGAAACAGGGACCAACTTGCCCCACGGCAAAGGGACCAACTTTCCCCAACACAGACATATTTATTTTGGGAGGTGACAGTTACCACTGTCACTGGATAAAGCCAAAGCGTTATGCCCCAATGATACCTATGATATACAGGTTTGTTCACAGCTGTGCATGTCTGCCTGATACTATTCACTAGCTCTGAAACCTGATCCGAATAAATCTTCAACAAGTTTACTTTTAATTATCAAAATCAGTTTTTTAGCACCCACCTCAGCAGTCTAACAACACATTTGTGCCAGATTTCTGGTGCAAGAAGGCAGGCGATCATGTGACCAAAATAACTGAAAACCGCTTAGGCTTCAAATAAATGCCTGCGCTCCAACTTACACCAGGAGCCGACTTAATTGTCTTATGAACCAAATATAGCAGGATTTTATTATTTCTAGTGGAAACAATGGAAACAGTGGAAACAATCAAAACAGATATTATCAGGTATTATTCATGACCAAACTCTACAGCATTGAAACTCTGTTGCCAAAACAGAGTTTCAATATTTTTTCGGAATATTGTACCAATCTTTAGAGGGCAACATATTCATATTTTTGGCAACAGAATTTCAATTCTGTAAAGTTTGGTCATAAATAATACATGATAATATCCGTTTTGATTATGTAATGTTCAACTAAAAATAATAAAATCCTAGTATGTTTGGTTTAGAAGAAAATTAAATTTCTATAAAATAGTGGTAAGGGTATACTTATTTATGGGCAATAAATTATATATAGTATGTGATAAGCTCACCATATGTAAGTTATATATAATATGTCTATGTTATATAAATCATGTATAGTAAATGACTAGCAGGGTAATCAGGCATTGCCCAGGGAAAATAACTTTATATACTAAATATAAAAACACAAGAAAACAAATATTTTATAGAGATTTTATAAATGGGAAAAACAAAGCTCCCCCTCAATTTAGATCCCATAAAGCATAAAAAACATCCCTACGAATTTTGACTCCCAAAAGGGTAAAAAAATAAAACTTCTGATTTTTAACCCTAAAAAGGAGAAAAAATTCCTCCCTCCATAGATTCTGATCCCTAAAACGTGAAAAAAGTCCCCAACCTGGAAAAAAGAGACCCCCTCCCGATATTGATCTCTACCCACCCCTCCAATTTCGACTCCTAAAAAGGGGAAAAATCCCCCATTGATTTTGATCCATATAAGGGAAAGGTCCCCCCGATTTTGACCCCTGAAATATGAAAAAGTTCTTTTCTTCCCCACCTCCTGGAAAAAACAATCCCCCTCCCAATTTAGACCCATAAAAGGAAAAAACAAAAGCGCCAACCTAATTTTGACCCCTAAAAAGTGATAAAAGAATTCCCATTTCTTCTTTAATTTCTAATCTTTTCGCTAACCCTAAATTTATTTTTAAACCATTTTTTCTTTTATTCTTCTACAACTTACGTATATCTGTTAATTTGCTACTACAAAAGGCAAGACTTTTTTCTGTGCCTACCTCCCCCCCCCCCCCCCAAAAAAAAACTCCTAGATTTTCTTCCATGACCCATATCCCCACAGTTTATACTAGATTCTACAAGTGACTGAATTTGCTTCCCACATTTTGGGCTCTCTCGGACTTCATTTGCCTAAATTCTATTTCACGCCGGCACATGACTTTAACTCATAAGCGAGATTGCACTCCCAGTATTTGACTGAATATTGGAAAATCTTTTCAAAAATTCCACTAAAAATATTAGCATAAAAAATAAACCTGCCCTTGCCACAAACAAACACATCATATCACTCACTATTTTCCCAATTTTATTACTTTTATGAATTTATAGTTTAATTTTCTCAGGATTTCATTTTATTTCTCCTAAACATTTCGTTTCTCCAATTTTATTTTAATTCAACTTATCTCTTCATACCAACTTTCAATATTTACTTATAACTCAGATATATATATTTTTAAAAAAATATCTTTAATTTAGATGCTCTCATTTATAAGATGTTTTTCCAATACTTCTCAGTCTAGCACATTTCACTACCTGTGCCTCTGAAGTGCAAACTACAAAATTCCTACTTAGCGCTCAATTAATTCCCTAAACCTGGATCCTTTTTCACACAGGGTACTTTGCCCTAAACAAATTTCTTTATGTTAAGGGTTCTGCCTAATATCACATGGCACACTGGCCCCCCAAACAAATTTTGTCAGCATTTAGAAAAGAAAAATAATGTTCAAATCTTTTTTTGTTGTTCTCTTTCTTGTTCATTGCCTGTTCGCAAAATCAAAAAATGTTCACTTTGTTTTAAAATGTTCGTAGCTCATTAACTTTTCTCCTTTTATTGTTTCATGGCTCCTTTCTGTCTGTTGTGACTTGCTGTTACTTTCCATGGTTTTTTCTAAAATATGTTGTGCTGTTGGTGTATATAATTCATATGCACCCTGGCACCTTGATCGTCAAGTGTTTTTCTTTTCTTTTTTTCTTTGGGACCTTCCTATTATATGTTCATGGCAACATCAAGATTCCTACTGTGCACCTTGTGTGGACATGCCCGTCAATGGTCCCAAAAAGAGATATGTTACATAACAGAGTGGGAGATTCCTCCATATACGCTAATGATTTGTGTGTTGAACTTAGGCTCCCAGGATTATCTCCCCTATCAAAGAAAAACAGAAGTAAATACATAAATTATATTGTTATTGCTTTGAATGTGCACCGTTTTTAACATTGAGTGGGCGACTGCGTGAAACGTTAAAGGTTTGTATGGATAAAGTTTGTTTTCTGTTGTTGGAAGAGTATATATGACCAAATTACATGGGGAGATAATCATGTAGGCTTCAGTTCATTTTAAGGCTAACAGGAGTTATCTCTATTTTACACACATAAACTAGGATTCTACCCTTCCTGATTAGAAATCAAGATTTTCCTTTTCTTAGGTGTTAAATCTTTTTTCTTTTAAATATCATTTTTGTTCTTAATTCAGATCTTCTACAAGTTACATAAATCTATATATGTACAGACAGAGTTACTTCCCTTATAAATGAAAATTTGAAATAAGTTCAACCCTATTTTTCAAATGGTTCTTCGGACGATTGAACTCCTTTTTGTTGAAGAAGGCCGAAGAACAAATAACAAGAAGTTCAATCGTCCGAAGAACC
This sequence comes from Architeuthis dux, assembly GCA_006491835.1. Taxonomy (NCBI): domain Eukaryota; kingdom Metazoa; phylum Mollusca; class Cephalopoda; order Oegopsida; family Architeuthidae; genus Architeuthis; species Architeuthis dux. The sequence goes on from VCCN01003888.1 coordinate 5,262,711, forward strand.
ATTTGAATATTAATGACCCTTCTCTAAACTATAGAAAATAACCCTATTTTTATTAATTTTGAACATTTTAGAACATTTATTTTAGTGTGAAAAAAGTATACAAATTGTATATACAAGCACACATCAAAACAATCATATTTACACAAAATCTAGGGCCTTAAACCCTTGCAGTGGTGTGATAAATATCATAATTCTGTTTAAAATTAATTACATCTTTATGTAACACTACATACTCTGGTAATCTATTCCATAGTTCTACAACTCTATTGCTAAAAAATAATTTTCTGATTTATAATCTACTCCTACCATATATGTGTGGCCTCTCAGTCCCTTGTACTTCTTTCTAATAAAAAATACATCAGAGTCTACTAATTCTAAACCATGCATAATCTTAAATATTTCTATTAAGTCTCACCGATCCCTCCTATTTTCTAACGATGATAACTCTAACTCTTTTAACCTATCTTCATAACTCATAATTTAATTCCGGTACTAACTTAGTTGCTTGTCTCTGGACTTTTTATAAAAGATTTTTATCTTTCTCCAAGTACGGTGACCAGGCCTGTACACAGTACTCGAGGTACGGATGGACATAACTCTTATATAGTATAAGGAACGAGTCCTTGTCTATATATGAAAAAGTATGTTTAATCAGTCCTAGTACTCTGTTCACCTTAGCAGCAGCACTGGCAATATATTTGGAGAATGATAGTTTATCAGTTACTATCATAACAAGATCCTTTTCATTATTTACAATATCTACAGTAGTCGTAACACAGATTTCTATTTCCTACATATAACACCTTACATTTATCATCATTAAGTAAGTAATTTTACATTTTATAGATATTGTATCCAGTAGATCATTAATAAACAATAAAAATAATATTGGTCCAATAACTCTGATGCTTGTGGCACATCACTACTTACTCGCCTCCAGTCAGATTTAGAATCATTCACACAGACCCACTATTTTCTACCACATAGAAAATCTTCCAGCCAACAATTTAAATTACCATCTATGCCACAACTCTGCAGTTTGTAAACGAGTCTAGAATGAGAAACTGAGTCAAAGGCTTTTTTGAAATCTAGGTATATTGCATCAAAAGGCATAGCCTCATCATACAATTTTATCCACTCTTCGAGTGTAGTAAGCAGATTTATTAGACAGGTTTCTCACAGATTTTACACATTTGTGAGGTCAAACTCACCAGTCTATAATTACCAGTTATGGCTTTGTCACCCCTTTTAAATATAAGTGTGATATTTGCCATTTGCCATATTTCAAGAAGTTGCTCAAAGTACAGTACAGCGGAAAATATGAAACATCTGTATTTCTTTAAGCACTCATGGATGAATCTCATCAGATCCTATTGCCTTATTTGGGTTTATACCTTTTTACATCTGTAGGTGTGAAGAAAATATTTTCAAGGATAGAATCACCTACCTGTCCATTAAATTTAAACAGATCTCCCACACCATCACCATAGATACAATGCATGTAGTCGTTAAACCAGATTTCACGTTTATCATCTTCCTCAACAAATTTAGTTCCTAATAGAGGCTTTTTCAGTATTTTATTAAAAATATGTAAAAATAGATGTATTTAAGATATGACAGGTATGCAACATCTAGTGTGACATGTGTTCAGGTCAAAACATCCAATGCAAAAAGGTCCAGTTTATAAAATGTCCACTGAACAATACATCCAATGCAAAAAGGTCCAATTTTTAAAATGTCCACTGAACAATACATCCAATGCAAAAAGGTCCAATTTATACACATGTATACCCTTGTTTTATATATGTGTATAAAATATATGTTTTTGTCACATTATTTTCTGCAAATTCGATGGATGGAATGTTCATTTTCATGACATTGTAGAAAGTCAGCTGGATGTTTTTTATTTAAAGGTATGTTTTCCAGTTGACAATGATGCAATGTAGTTTGCTGAAAATCTGGAAAAATAAATAAAAGATATTTGTTAAATTCATGCAGCATAGAAAATCAAGATGAAAGGCTTGATTACATAAAAATTAATTAGGATACAACACAAAAGTTCAAGGAATTTGAACAGCCCGTTGGAACCAAATGCAGTACAGACTTTTCCACCACCCTTTGTGAGCAGTACCTAGTCTCCAGCATCTCTATCAAAGTAGTACAGGATGGTGGAAACTAGGTATTAGGGAAAGTAATGTCTTTTTCATATGATTGTAATCAAAAAGTACAGCTTGTAATCAAAGGCAGTGCGCAGGGCCCACAGACCCTATAACGTAACACCTGTAGGGTCTGTGGGCACTGTGTGCTGCCTCTGATTACAACAAAGTCCGATTTAAAATATTATGCTCATTTTATTTGACTTTACTCATAGCGATGCTCCAGGAATCTGCACCATAAGAAACATGATACTACAAAATCTACTGTGAACACACTTTGTAGGTTAAAGTTCTCATTCAGAATATTGTTGAATTTTGAGTTGTCAAACAATGTCAAACACACAGACAAAGTATAGCAGCTACTGTGTTTCTCTTTTAAACTTTGTAAGTTGTATGTATCTAATATTTTTACACTTCACGTCAAAAAGCTGTGCAGCTCTAGAAACACTGAGTTCGACTGACCATGCCCCCTGTGGATCGGGCCGCGGACACAAGTCCTAGCCTTGGACAGCTAGTCCTGGTCTCTCTCCCTCCTCCATGGGTTTTTCACCTCTATTTATCGGTATGACCATTTTTAACATGTGATCTTTTTGTGACATTAAAACATTACATTATATTTTTGTTTGCATCAGTAAATTCTTTAGCCAACATTCTTTTGTTATTCTAAATTTGTGTACAAGCATTTCATAATCAGGATTCAGTCTGTAATTTTTTTTGTTTGTTATTTTAATAAAACAAAACCCTCATTTTAATAACATTCCTTACTTTTCAATTTCAACCAAATAAAACAATTCATTTTGTTTACCAAAATAATTGTCAATATAACCCACATCCTAATTCCTGGCCTAAGAAACATATTTTATATACACAATATGATTTTCAATATCCGCATTTAAACTTATTCTATCTATGTATCTATAGGGGTCCTATTGCTATACAGGGAAGGGGGGAAGCTCTTGCATTTTTTTTCAGATTCAATTTATATTGGAAATGTACTGTAATTATTTGTGTATAATACGCACCTTTTCCCCAGATTTTTAAACCCAAAACTATTATACACAAGAACTAAATGTTACCTTTTTTCCCAGCGAAGTGCATTATTCAGGACGGCATGACCGAAAGTAAGTTATATCTATTGTCTGAGCTAATTAATGTGTAACAAAGAGTTTAAATCATTAACTAATCACTGGAGTTGTTTAAAATGTTTTATTTCCCATCGATATTAAGCACATTTTAGTCTGATTCACTGCTGTCCATGTCAAAGATAGATGCCATGACATCATCATTTACGTTGTCAGTGTAGTATAGTTGAGTGTCTGAAACCCAGCTATTTTTAAGAATTAGATAATTATTTATTATTATTTATAATTATTTAATATTTATATTATTTAAAGAAATGGTCAAACACCATTCAAATATAAAGTTTTTTTAAACATCTAAAAACCAATATCTTACATCTAAACACAACCAAAATAATACAAATTTAGATGTAAGATATAGAAGTTTTATATCTAAATTGAAACACTACATACACCTGCTGTAAAAAGCGTAATTTTCAATATATTTTGAGTTTTTTCTAAATCCAGTCAATTAATCATTAAATTAACTGATTTTCTTTGAATCAATTTTCGGAGGCCTACTTTATTTTTGGAAAATTCAAATCAAATATTTGTAACAGTTTAATTATTTTTCTGTTCAAAGTAATTGAAAAAAACAACTTTTATATAAAATATGGATACCAGTAATAAACCTTGAGGGAGGCCCAAACCTGTTTTTAATGATAAAGAATTATTGACAGTGACCAATGACCCACGAAAAACGGTTCAATCACTTTTTGGACAACTCAGGACTCTCAACAGCATATCATATCATCTCAAGGCAATAAGAAAGGTTGGGTCTTTAATGTTTTCGGGAACCAAGATTTCATCTTTCCGAAAGATTCATTTTTCGGTCTGCACCGTTTTTATTTATTTAATTACACAATCCTAGTTTTGATTACATCTTTTAACATTTTGTGATACTATTTCTTCACAATATTCTTTTTATGTAGTTAAAGGGGTCTGAAATCTACATTTCATTCTTGTTTTGATTAAATTAAATTAAATTTTGATTATGGCATCCTTTTTTGGATTAACACAAATTAACTTTTTGGTAATAGAGTGGTGTGAAATTCGCAATTACCATTTGGAAATTCGCAAACTATTTTAATATTTATTAAAACCAAACAATTGTTTTTATTTACTTTTAGTATTTGATTTAATAGACTAACCTACCTTTTCATTTCCCATATGAATTTTAATTTATTTTTTATTTTGATATATATGTACAGAAATAAGTTTATATTGTAATTTCAATCATAAACGATTGAAGTTGTAATAAACTTTTTTCTGTATGTATATTTCAAAATAATAAATAAATTAAAATTCATATGGGAAAATGAAAGGTTGGTTAGAAAACAAAACAAAAAGTAAATAAATAAAATTGCCTGGTGTTGAGATATATTCGAAATATGTTATGTTCTTCCAAACAGAAATTGAAAATTTCATAACAAATATTTTATTTAATCAAAACAAGAATGAAATGTAGAATTCAGGCCCCTTTAACTACACAAAAAGAATATTGTGAAGAAATAGTTTCACAAAATTTAAAAAGATGTAATCAAAATTAGGATTGTTTAATTAAATAAATAAAAATGGTGAAGACCGAAAAATGAATCTTTCGGAAAGATGAAATCTGGGTCCCTGAAAGTGTTAAAGAACAGAGAGATTAAAAGTTGGAAAAATGGGTGCTATATAAACTGAATGAAATGCTATAAGACAGTTTCAGACCCCACACCTCTCACCTAACTGTGTCTAAGCTTAGAGAATTGGGATATGAAGTCTTGCAGCATCTTCCATATTCACTTGACATTTCTCCTACCGATTATCATTTTTTCAAGCATTTTAAAATTTATATCCGTAATAAAAGGTTCAATAATAGCGAAGCTATAATACATGCTTTTATTGAATTTGTGACCAATAAATCTAGGAAATTTTGATATATACGAGATGGCATTTTATAACTAAAGGATCATTGGAAAAAGATTATTGCTTCAAATGGGTCATATTTTGATTAAATATTTACTGTATTTATATTGTTTATATCATCATACAATTAAAAAAAAAACATTTCATATGTAACAACCTAATCCAACATGTGTAAAAGTTTTTAGCAAAAACATAATACCTGTTCTGTATTAGACTAATTCACAAGTTTGACTGTTATGTTGCTGACTTTCCGGTATAGACAATTGTACTACAACAGAAAAAAAATAGATTTATCAATTAAAAAGGAATAATTTCTTAAAATATATTGAAGTTTATATTTATATTTATTTGGAATTGATTTCATATATTAAAGTTTTTGCAAGATTAAAAATAAAATTGAAGCACAATAGTTCTATATTCCCATTCAAAAGTGCAAATAAAGTAATTCTCTTTATTTTTACCATTGTTTTTTTTATTGAAATAACACAGCTGATTTGAATTACTTTTTAAAAATTTTAGATTAGTAGAAGAGTTTTAGGCAAAAAAACATCAATCGACCTAACAAATTAGCAGGAAGTTCAGACTTGGCACATTTGTTATTCAAGCCCGTCTGATGAAAAGACTAAAAGTTTTCATAAATCCAAGCTGAGCTCTAGCTGTCATCTTGGAAAATGGCAGCAGAATTTCAATTTTTTGCGAATAACTTCTAAACTGTTACAGCTACCGTAGATTTACATGTATTCAAAATTATTCTTCATAACAAACTGAACATTTTGGTATATAAAGTTACACAAAATCAAAAAATTTTAATTGTCTTTTAACACGCCATCCAATTTCAAAGAGGTTTTGTAAGTAGAAAATGAAATATTGGCAGGAAAGTTCGGAGCCTATTTGTTGAAAGTTGTACTTGTTGAAAGATATTTCTGGACATCCCAACATGTAGCGGTAATGGTTTAGAAGTTATTGGCAAAAAATTAAAATTTGGGTATCATTTTACAGAATGTGACGATGGTGTGGACCGCAAGATCGAACCGGAGCCCTCTGCCCAGCCACAGCCGAAGGGACTTTGTGTGGCAGTGTTGTTAGAACATCCACGCTCCGCACTCATGTTTTGCTGCCCCAGACACTTCGCACATGGGCACTTGAATCATTCCCTAGTAGGATATAAGTGGCCGATTGTGAGGAGTGAAAATAATTTGCTTTTGGCTGCAGTCTGATGAACATTGTTGGTGTAGAGTGATTTGAGTGAAAACAGTGCATTTGCCAGTGTCGTGCGAAAGAGACTTTGTGCCCTGCGGTCCTTTTGTTTTAAAGAGACTTTTCTACTACAAGCTATTTCGGCATATTTTTTAATGGCGGACAAGTATGAACGGAGACTGATACCCGAGTTTAGTGGCTCTATGCCCGGCCTGCCCATAGTCGAGTGTGTCACATTTCTGGGAGGCCACATGATTGTATTTTAAAATAAATGTAAATAGTAAAATAGATATTTTTTTCCTAATAACAGCTAAGAGGGAGCCACAGAGAGGGGCCACTTGTCTAGCTAGATGTTCACAGATACTGTGGCTAGAAAGAAAGTCTACACATCTCTACACTTGGTTTTGTGATGCAAAGCCTAAAATCATGAGACTTGATACCAAGTGTTTTCTAAACAATAAAATTCACACAAAAAAACAAATAAAAATTAAAAATTAAATTAATTGAAAGTGCTAGTTTTGGTCTTGGGATCTGAGCTCCACTAAAGAATTGGAAATCTATAAAAAGGACTTACATTCACTTTCAGAATCTGTAAAAGAAAAAAAAGAAAAAAAGAACATTAATTTTCTAAGGATGATAAATAAAAGAACAGGTCTGGTTAGTCACTCAATAGAAACCATCACTGACCAACCTCATTTGGCATCATGCTGTGTTGGGGGTGATCAATTAAAAAATAGGAAAAAGGGGTGATCAATCAATAAGTTACTCCTCTCACTTTTTGTTGGACAACTAAAAAGTCCAAACTTTCAAAAAACAAGCATGAACACAACCGGGAACAAACTAGGAACCAATTTAGCATAAACATATATTGTAAATTGAACCCCCACCATTAAAAACCTATTATGGGGAGGAATTTTCAAAAAAGAAAAAAAAGTTTTTTCTAGACATAAGGAGAAAATGTTGAAATTTTCAGCCCTCTAGCTGCAATGGCCTGTACACATGATACATACATACATGTATAGTCAGCCAGCCAGCCAGCCAGCCAGCCAAACTTAAAAACTGAAGATGCTGACAGTTTTGGTTGATGGTTTCTAATAAACAATCAAATGGAAAAAAAGACACGGATTAGTTGAAATATCATCTAAGAAATTCAAATAATATTTCAACTAATCCATGTCTTTTTTCCATTTGAGTGTATATCAACCTATTATTTTTTGGGGGCCCCCCAAAGGGGGGGGAGGATTAAAAAAAAACAACAAAAAATAAAGTTTTCATATGAAGATGGAAACCAGGAGAAATAAGATTGAAAATGTAATTATAGAATTGCTCAGAGAGAAATAAACATGAAATTTTGATACTGGACATAGACATATGACTAATTCTTCAACTTACCAATAACAGTTTTGACAGATGTTTCCAATTCTAATTAAAAAAACAAAAAAAACAGAAAAGAACATGAATATCAATGATTTAACAAACGAGTCTGGTTAGTCACTCAATTAGAAACTGTCATATGACCAACATCTTTTGGCAGCATTGGGGGTGATCGATTAAAAAAATTGGAAAAAGGGGTGATCAATGAATAAGTTAACGTTTCTCGCCTTTTGTTGGGCAGTGATCACTATAAAAGTCTGAATTTAAAAAAAACAAGTGTGAAATGCTGCTGGACACAAACTAAGGGATCAATTTAGCATAAACTTACATTGCAAACGGACCCCCCCCAAACATAATAAAGAGTAAATGTTTAAATTTTTAGCCCTCTAGCTCCATTGGTGCAGTTTTTGTTCATGGTTTCTAATAAAATACTGATAAATTGATGTTTGTGCTTGATAAGTAAGGTCCACATTAGTTTTTGTTTTTCTCTATACGTGAAATATATTTTCTATAGTTTTGAGAAGGGTCATTAATATTCAAATGGTTCTTCGGACGATTGAACTCCTTGTTATTTGTGTTTTAAACACAACATTTTGGCTGATCCATTCTTCGGCCTTCTTCAGGTATAAAATCCAAGTGTGATGGGTTAAACAGAAGCTATGTTTAAAGGGGATAACCCTTATAGCACAGGGCCTGGGTGTTTCTGGATCTTTGTGTTGTTGGGTTTAGGTTTCTTTATCTTTGTCTTGTCGGGTTTAGGTTTCTGTGTCTTTGTCTTGTTGGTTTAGGCCGAACACAAATAACAAGAAGGAGTTCAATCGTCTGAAGAACCATTTGAATACTTGAAATATGTTTGTTACTTTTGTCAAATACAGTTTTCATTCCAACAATTCCAATAAGCATTCTTGATAAATACTTACTTTCTTTAATTCAGAGGTAGTCCAAGGGGGGAATAAGGCTATTAGGTAAAAATAAATTGGAATTTCAAATGATTTGTTCTCATCATTTTTGCTTGCTTTCTTTGAGTTACAAATTCACAGCAGCAGCTGTACAATTATAATATTAAACTA
>VCCN01003888.1:5284737-5297166 GCA_006491835.1 Architeuthis dux
AGAGTCAAGTTATAGTTGGAACTTATTTAACAAAAGATACAAAACTTATGAAAGTGACCATTTTCTACAAAACAAAGAAGAAACAAAAGAAAAGAAAAAAATAATGAATAATGAAAATAAAAAAATGTTTCAACAGTTTAAGAATGTGAGCATTATATAAAAAATGTTAAGTTTTAATTTCAAATTAGCAGGATTTTCTGGAAATAAGAATCTTAAAATGTGGACATTTTTAACATCATGAAAAAAAAAAGCATTTTCCTCTCTACATAGTTTAACAACTTATATTTTATAAATGATATCTAGTAATGAATATAGTGTCCATATTCCTTTAAATTTAGAGTTTAAGAATTTGGAAACAAATATCTCCTTGAAATAAGAATTTGTAAATGACAGATCAAAATGTGCATTACTTAACCATTCAAAATTTAAAAATTTAATCCCAAAATATCTCTCAATCAAAAGAATCCCTGGGTCCACCCCAAAATTTCATCAATTCCTCCTTAGCCAACAGCCCACCATTCGACAAAATGTCATTGAAATTCATTGAGAACTTTTGGGAGATATTGTGTGGACAAAAGTTATTTTAGACTTAAGTGATTTAGACTAAAGTGATTTAGACAAAAGTACCTAAACGCAATTGAATTGCACCAATCATCCCACCTTATTTCCATTTCCCTTCCTACCCCCATTTGACCTTGTGCTCTACTAAGTTAAGCTTAGTAAATATTGAAAAACTAGTTGACCCCTTTTTTTAAAAATGACCACAATATTTAAGTAATTTTGCAATTGCATTGTACTTATTAAATATCAAAAACATTATATTTCACAGCATTTTCTTGTTTATGTACAATATATTCTGAATATTAAACTAAACTAAAAAGTAAAGATATGGAAAAAAATAATTTAGGAGAATCCAGTACAAAGAGATGGACGATGTGCCGATAATCACATTTTTTTTTGTGTGTGTATAAATATTGAAAAGTGTTAGACACACAAAAAATATATATATATATACATATATTGATAAACGTATGTTGGTTTCTTAGATAAAAAATGTTTTGCTCCAAAAAATGTACAAATAACTTTCAATTCACCATTACCATAAAATTATATTTTTACCACGTCATCAGAACATAAAATTATATTTTTACTAGGTTATCATGTGGTGATGTAAAAAGGTGTGACAGAGGACAAGTAAATAAATAAATACACATTGCGTTTTATTATATAATGGAGATACTTACCAGTTTTAGGAGAAACGCATTTCCTGTAATTTATTAATATGATTATTAATATTAATATCGCAACTGGAAAGAAAAGGCAGAAAGATGTATATTTTCATTTCTTCATTAACAAAACAATTACAGATGGATAGCTACTTTCTTTGAAAGAGAATAGCTGACAAAACAAAAACACTTAAAAACTACAGTTAATGACAATTAAAAAAAGTACAGGCATCCCCCCGTTATAACGCAGTTTGTGATATAACACAGATGGATGGTGTATCCCAAAATATTAATCTATCTCCAAAATAGCTAGATCTAGCTCCAGAATACCTAAATCTAGCCCAAAAATGCTCAATTGGCAACTGGTTATTGGAACTCAGTTATAATGCAGTTGGCTTTTTTGGACCCCAACACCCATGTTATAGTGGGGGTCACCTGTACTAGTACTTAATATCACTAACATCAAGAGAAACCACAATGTATCCTCAAAGTTGTGGGTTTTGTGGTTACAATGGTATTGACCAGGATTCTTTAAACTCTCGTAGTTCAAATACAACTAAACTTGTGTTCGTTTCAAAGGCATAGATGTGTAGAATGTAAGTGTTGTATTGTGCGCATATGAATTGTGTCTTGCTTACCACCCCTCTTCCTTTATCCTCTGCTATCGTTTTTTCAACCATGCTAAGGCTATTACATCTGTTATGGTTTAATAAGTATAACAAATAGATTATTGATGACAAAGTTAATAATATGATCATTAGATATATTTGTATTTCAAATCTCAATTATTACATTGTCACCAATATTTTTCTCACTTACTCTTTATTTATTCATTTATTTGTTGTGAACCTGCGACCCTGGTCAACAGGATCTTGTGACCCATTAATGGGTCGGGATCTGTACTTTGAAGAATCCTGGTATTGACAATTAACATTCTAGCCACAGATACACACATTTGTCTTTATGAACCTTTGCAAGAAAATTAAAAAGGAAATTCTTTTGTACAATTGAAAGTTAAAGAAGAAGAGAAGATTCCAAAGTTTTCAGTCAGTCACCTGGCAGCCATATTGAATATTTAACGAGCTGAGGTATCTTAACTCTTAAATTCATATTAGGGAATTTAAATGTTAAATCAAGGTGATTAACTTCTGATTAAAGTTACTTTCCCTGCACTTTTTGGTATTTTTTAAATTTCTTTTTCTTTAATTAAATTCACAAAAGAGTCCATTTAAAAAAAAAAGTTCTATACATTGAAGAGTTCCACAGCAATTTCCAGCAGTTCATGAACCTAAGCGTTAATTTGTATAATTTCACGGTAGTTTCTAGAGGGAAAGAAGCGTTCAGAAAATGTATAAATTGTTGGGATTATTTCTACCAATTTTAAGAGCTTTACAGTTTTGTTACTTGTTGTTACTGCTATCATTGCCACTAAAACCACTATTATCAGTACAGACATCCACCGTTATAATGCAGGTGTTGGGGTCCAAGAATGCCAACAGCATTATAACTGTGGGATGGGTATGAGCAATATTCAAGGGCGGGTGATAAATGAAAGACAGCGAACATTGCCTATCATATAAAAAACTAAGTGAGATTTGAACAAATAAACAAAGGCATTCTTTAATGTTTTTGTTTTTTTATTAAATAATACTACCAAAATAAATACAAAGTGTACCAAATTTCAAATGTATCTGCTACATCCTATGTAGCAAAATATTGGGCTTAAGGGGAAATTCTGATTTTATTTGGGGTTTTCTGGACAAGTGGGCAAATAATATAGGTAAAAATGTTGGGGTCAACCAAGCACCCGCCTTATATTGCAAACCCTGCTATAACATCCGTTGCAGGCTCTCAGGTGGCCAGCGAAGCCTGTACAGGAGAGACAGACCTTTCCACAATGATTACAGGGGAAGGTCTTGCAGCTGGGAGAAGAGCTGCCTCCTTTCTCTGGTCCCTGCTTTGCCAAGAGAGGTTGCTTGGTAGACCTTGTATCACCATGTCTCCCTATCAACTGCTTCTGTTGTCTACAGACAATGGTTAATTTCACAGGAGATGAGGGTCCTCTTTAAAGAGTCTGTGTATCTCTTCTGTGAGGCCCCAGTTCTCCACCAGGCATAAACTAGTTCTCTAAATGGGGGGGGGGATTTGGTAGATGATAGTCCTCCATCCTTGCCATGTTTTTTTGTAGCATAGCCTCAAGGCTTGTGGCTCTGGTTGTCTTGAGGATGTCTATGTTTGTGATGAATGAAGAGTGTATCAACTCAGTTGTGTTGTGATAAAAAGCAACAAAAATAACATGGAGTAAAAGTAGTAATAAAATAATAGTTAATGGCAGTTATCAGTCTGAGATTAAGGCCACAGTTTTGGGCAAATGAGACTTATTACCACAGCGAGTAAAATGAATTTAAAAATGTACCAAGGGCAATGGTAAACCACTGAAGTAATTTTTGTAAGCCTTGGTCTTTTGGAGTATGCATTTAGTAGTTGGTTCTTGTTACTTTTCATGTCGTAAATTGGAGGTAATGGAAATTCTTGGTCTTACGGATGTAAAATATGATAGTTAAACAGAGAATACAAAGGCTCCAAAAAAGTATAACTGTACAACATATTGATCAGATATTAATGCAATAATGAATTTTAAAACTTTTATTTTCTTAAATCAATCTTTATTATTATTGGATGAAGTATTGTAACACATCACTTTTTTATAAAATTTGACTAGTTTTTACCTTCATCCTAATTTTAGTTGTTTTTTATACAACTTATTAATTTGGGCCACCATAAATATGGCATAGAAAGTCAGTTGTAGGGAGTGAGTTTATAAGTGTAAATCAGCTTCTGGTAATCCATGAAGTCTTTGTGGCTAATTGCTAAAAGCAGCTAGGCATAAACTAATCTCCCTCTGGCAATGAGGGAGTGAGTTAGATTCTCACTGAAGGCTTACTCTTTATTTTCGATTGTGCTGTTATTCTTTGCCATAGAAACAATGGCCTGAATTAATAAGTTGTATAAAAACAACTAAAATTAGGATTAAAGTAAAAACTAGTCAAATTTAATAAAAAAGTGGTATATTATTTTCTTCTTTAGCAGAATATTGGCACCATGAATTTGTTTAGGTACGACAGAAACAAGAGTGCATCCGACCTGTCAAAATGTTGTTGTAATTTCTTTTTGAGTCGCATCCACAGACTTTCAACATTCTGGGTGTCTGATGAAGAACAAATTAAACGGATTTTAACTTCATTATTACATTAATATCTGATCAATACGTTGTATATAGGGGTAGCACCAGCCTTTTGTATCAGCCCAGGCAAGGTTCAGCCAGAAAACTAAGAGGACAGGCAAAGTTTTTATATAAGTAATAATATGAGTTTCAAAGTCACTTCTCAATGTAATTGCAAAGTTACAATAAATAAAAAGTATGAGACATGAAAGATGGCAACGTCTATTACGAGTTGCAGTAACACAAACTACACAATGGCACAACGAAGATTCAGGTTTTCAGCACATTGTTTATTCATGGCAATTGTGCCTGAATTGTCCAGTCTGTTGTCCACCATGGAATTCTGCCGATACAGTTTGATCTTCCACAGCTTGGAACATGGGTATGTATGGAGTCACATGAAGATTAAATTTTGTGACCCTGGGCAAGGCTCAGGCAAGGCTGCTGGGAGCCCGAGCTTGCCCTGACGCCACCAGTGGTTGTATAGTTATACTTTTTGGAGCCTTTGTATGCTGCATTCACTACCATATTTTACATCCATAGGACCAAGGATTACCATTACCTACAATTTACTAAGTAACATGAACCATAGTAGTTATCTAGTAATACAGTCTCTGCTTGAATTAATATTCACTAAAATCCAGGAGGTTTATGGGAAATAGTGGGTTTAATCCAGGGGTGACCAAACTTTTTATAACATTAACCCCTTCATGGCATCATTGATCCCTCACTGACCCCCACGGCAGGTCTGCCAAAAGAAATTCATTAAACATACCAACATCAAATCCTAAAACGTACCAAGTTTATCAACTGATACAATAATTATTATAAGTCAGTATGTAACATTTATTGAAAACTTAATCAAAAAGGGCAGTGGTGGACTGGCCTACGGGAATCTGGTAATCTCCCTGTGGGCCCCTTTAAGTTGGGTCCTTTTTTGTTGGTAGAATATTTATTGGTAGACATGTTCGCTTAGAAAAAGATTTATTTTGCAATCTTTCTTGCTTACTGAAGAGTGTTTTTTCATTTAACATTAATAAATAAAACATGGAAGCAATATAGCATTTTATTTGCCCACTTAAAACCATTGCTTTTATTTGATTCCTTTGATAAATGATTGGGTCGGCCCTTTTACAATTTTCCCAGTAGAAATTTTAGGCCCAGTCCGCCACTACAAAAGGGTATTTCTTCTCTATTTTTTTTAATTAAAGACCTGCTTCCTCCATTTCTTTTCTTTCATCTTATTACAGAATATAAAATAAATAGACAATAAAAACTAATTATATATAAATCCGGAATGTGTATAAACAAGTCGTATTTTATGGATTTTTATTTATATACGAATGTTAGCTTTTGAACCCAGAAAGTTCAATAGACCCCCTTTTTACTCCTCAGGTATTTATTTGACCACTTGGATAGTCCCATCGACCCACAGGGGTCGATATAGACCACTTTGGTGACCCCTGGTCTAATCAATAAAAAAGAGCAAAATCCTTACCTATTATTATGATAGCTATCCATAGGTAGATAAAATGGGTGTTGGCTGGAGCTTTTGTTCCTGAATAATGAGAACCAACTGTTATAATTTGAAAATGTTTGATGATTATTTGTCAGCCCTCAGTAGTTGAAAAAAACAAAACAAATGAAAACCCCAAAACTAGTCATCTACATATATAGAATGATAGGAAGTAATACCAAGTCACTCTCTTATCTGAAACGACATTTGATGAACAAGCGAAGACAGTTAAATTCTAGTATTCGTACCATCACAACGGGGGGAAAAATGGTATCTGGATTTCAGTAAGTCCCCAATTTCTATAAATATTGCAGTCTTCTCTACTAACAATTTTAAAACCCAATTGTATTGTTTTAGAAATGGCAGATTCCATGTCCCATTATTAAAAAAGAAGAAAAAAAAAAAAATTTGTCAGCCCACAGTAGTTGAAAAAAACAAAACAAATGAAAACCCCCAAACTAGTCGCCCCCTCCCACCTATGTATATAGAATGATAGGAAGTAATACCAAGTCACTCTCTTATCTGACATGATATTTGATGAACAAGCGAAAACAGTTAAATTCTAGTATTCGTACCATCACGACAGGGGAGAAATGGTATCTGGATATTTCTATAAATATTGCAGTCTTCTCTACTAACAATTTTTAAACCCAAGCAACTACGCCCAATTGTAGATGTAACAGAAGTCACTAGCTGAAAGCCTCATTCTGATACATGAAGTCACTAGCCAAGAGTCTCATTCTGGTAGCAGAAGTCAGCACTTGATTTACTGGCAGCGATCTTGACCACATGTGTTTCTTTGTTTTTCTCCTCATTTCTATCAGTATTAACATGGTTCAAGCCAATAGTGTTTAACCAAGACACAACTAACAAACTAACAACAAAAACATAGACATTACAAAATGAAGGCCTGATGAGATTAAAGTGATTAAATTTAGTAGCCATTGTTGTGGCTATTTCATTTTGTATTTTGTTTGCTGCATAATTTTTTATGTTTGTTTAATGAGCGAGCTGAATTCTCGGAGACATCTATTATCTGACCTAAAGATAAATGTAGCAACAAATGTATATACATGAAAATGAAAGTGGCTCTGAAGGCTGAGCGAGCAGAATTCTCAAATATGGGGACACCTATTATCTGACCAAATACCTAAAGATAAATGTAGCAACAAATGTATATACGTGAAAATGACAGTGGCCCTGAAGGCTGAGTGAGCTGAATTCTCCAATACAGGGACATCTATTATCTGACCAAATACCTAAAGATAAATGTAGCAACAAATGTATATACATGAAAATGACATTGGCTCTGACGGCTGAGCGAGCAGCATTCTCAAATTTCTATCAGTATTAACATGGTTCATGCCAATAGCGTTTAACCAAGACACAACTAACAAACTAACAACAAAAACAAAGACATTACAGAGAGTTTGGGTTTTTAAGGTTTTCATAAATATCTATCACATTCAGTTATCAAAGCAACAAACACTTGCTATTTAAAAACAAAATTTAAAAAAAGCAAGAACAAAAAAAACAAAATATACTCAAACGGCAATCAGTTTGTTTTGCCTCAACACAGGATAAATTTGTTGTCTGTGATGTTTCATAGCCATCAATGCATGAGCAGTTGCAGACAATTTGGTTTCCGAACATTTCACACTGGACGATTCCATTTTGTATTTTGAATGATGGTGCACATGCTACAAGAAAAAAGCAGAGCAAAATGAAGGCCTGATGAGATTAAAGCGATTACATTTTCAAAGTAGCCATTGTTGTGGCTATTTCATTTTGTATTTTGTTTGCTGCATCATTTTTTATGTTTTTTAATCAGGTCCTGAAACTTTATGATAAAAATGAAAGTAAAATTAATTCCAGCATTAAATCTGAAACCAGTTCAATGACCAAATACTTAAAGATAAATGTGAAAATGACTGTGGCTCTGAAGGCTGAGCGAGCTGAATTCTCCAATACAGGGACATCTATTATCTGACCAAATACCTAAAGATAAATGTAGCAACAAATGTATATATGTGAAAATGACAGTGGCTCTGAAAGCTGAGCGAACTGAATTCTCGGGGACATCTATTATCTGACCAAATACCTAAAGATAAATGTAGCAACAAATGTATATACGTGAAAATGACAGTGGCTCTGAAAGCTGAGCAAGCTGAATTCTCAAAGCCTTTGAAGTTTGAAGTTCACCCTTAAAGCAATAACAACAAAAATATTCTTACCGTTTCCACAATCAATGTCATGTTCCCATTGTAAACTGTCATTACATGTCATTGTCGTTTGGGGCAACAATTCTGGAATGTCACAATTTTCATAGACTTTGTTGCTTGGACACTGGACACTTAGACCACAAACCTTCTGATTAGCAGGACATTCTTCAAAAAAGAAAAAAGTTAATTATGATGCTGGCATTTTCATCTGAAGAATTGAGGATGTGGAGCAGGGGAAGATCCAGGATTTTAAGCAGGACCTGACTATTACCCATGTATAAGTCGACCCAAACATTGAATTACAGATTTCAAGTTGCGTTAGAAATATACAATATTGAACTAAAACAGATATTTTACTTTGATGTCAAGCAAAAGGATGATGATTGTACACAGGTCTTTTTAAAATAACAATAGAGAAGTCTCCATGTCTGCTAGCCTTAATTCATTTTTAGCTTTATTTACCAAGTTAAAAGTGGATCAGACAAATTAAAATTTCCTAAATCATAATTAACCTGAAAGCTATCTCATGTCAGGTAACTTAGTTTTAACTCTGAGAGGAATTTTATCAGGGTGTTCAAAGTTTCTTTCGGGTCCCCTTCCCTTCTCCATCAGTCAGTTTTTATCCACTACAGGGCCCCCCTTTGGACCCCACCCCATGCATCAAGGCCCTGTATCAAATTACAAAACATCTACTTATATAATGAACAGTGTGGTTTTCTTGGTTATCTATCCATAACCATGGACTCTTCCATTTAAAGGTAACAAGTTTGCTGATAAAAAGATCTCCTACTCACCATTTTTCGTTCAGCTTTTGTTTTGCAGCAAGCTATTATAGAGGTAGGGCACACCCTCTTCCTCACTCTTCTACACCCCAGTTTCCTGTACCTCCTACCATCATAACCTCTAATGACTCAGCTTGACATACCATCCTAACTATTTTGGGGTCTGGGAATGCTCAAAAGTTTTTCCCATATAAATTAATGGTAATTGCTTCTTCACTTTATGCCATTTTGACTTACCAGTGGCTTTTATAGTAACACTCTACTTTCAGATAGCAGGGAAACCTGTATATCTGTGAATATTTTTTCACAGGGATTAATTAGTAAATTAATATTTGAATTCTGCTCACTTGGGTATTTTCCTGATGCATAGCAAGAACATTCCGGCGGTCCAACATATCCCAAAATGTCCCCAAATCTTTCATATTCCACTTTCGAAAATATTTGATGACATTCCGGAATGACATGTTCATTATTAATAAGATCCTGTAATCGACAAAAGCAGCAGGTTTCTTTATTTCCATTTTCTCTTTTAATTTTCCTGAAAAGGAGAACAAATCGATGAATATTATTTTTATAATCATTTTAAGATTTTTCAAATGATTAATGCTTAAATTAATATAAAAAAAATTTCAAATCTTAAATCCAGGGATTTCGGATCAGAGTTACTTCCCTTGCACTTTTAGGTAAATTTAAAAAGAATTTAATTCACAAAAGTGTTCCATTCTTTTAATTCTATTTGTTGAAGATTTCCATTGTGTTTAGGAGTGGTTTCAAGTGGTTCATATTGCTCATATTTCAACTCTAAAATTCATGAACCACTTGAAACCGTTCCTAAACACAGCTGAAATCTTCAACAAATAGAATTTAAGAATGGAACACTTTTGTGAATTAAAATTTACCTAAAAGTGCAATTTTAGAGTTGGAATATGAATAATAAGAATAAAAAAGAAGTTGGCAGTTCTGTGTAACAAATGGTTTTGGAGCAGTTTCAAGTGGTTCATGAATTTTAGAGTTGTTTCACCTTTTTAAAGCTTGGGATCAAACGCAGAATCCGGTTCCCAAAATTGATTCAAGTGAAAAGTGCAAATTTACAGATTACACTGCAAATTTAATTTAATCAAAATTTAATGTAATCAAAACAAGCATGAAATGTAACTATTTCTCCACAATATTCTTTCATGTAGTCATTTGTGCTTTTGACTTGAATCAATTTTGGGCTCTGGATTCTACATTTGATCCCTAACGTGTTATAAGCTTGGTATATTAGAAACTGTCAACCAAACCTGTCACCAAAACTGTCAACATTGGTTTCTTCAGGTTTCAAGTGAGTCTGGCTGGCTGGCTGGCTACCTATCTTTCTATGTATGTGTCATGCATACTGGCCACACCAATGGAGCTAAAACTATAAATTATAAATATAAATAAATAAATATAAATGAATTATTATGTCTAGAAAAAGAAGATTTTTTTTGTTTTTGAAAATCCCTTCTCTAAATAGGTTTTTAGTTGGGGGTTCAATTTGCAATGTAAGTTTATGCTAAATTGGTCTGTTAGTTTGTGTCTGGCAGCATTCACCCTTGCTTTTTTGAAAATTCAGACTTTTTTAGTGATCACTGCCCAACAAACGGTGAAAGAAGTAACTTATTCATTGATCACTTTTCCAATTTTTTAATTGATCACACCCAACATGGCATGGTGCTAAAAATATTGGTCACATGACAGTTTCAATTCAGTCACTAACCAGACCTGATTTTCAAATGATTACAAAACCTTTTTAAAACTTGTCATAGCAAAGCATATTTCATAATAAATGGTGAAAGCATAACATTTTGAATAATCATTTTTGAAACTGTATACAGGTGTCCCCTGATATAATGTGGTTTTGTTATAGCGCACTTCGCAATATAAGGTGGGTGGTAATTTGTATCCCATATCATCGCTCACGTGTCCAGAAAACTGTGAAGAAAAACAGAATTTCCATTTGAACCCATAAGCCTGGTATTTCGGGCTGGGTGCTGGTTTACTACACTGTAAGCCCATTTAATGACACAGGTGACACAACTCCCAGGCCCAGCCCCACCCCACCTAAGAAATATATTTGACTCACATTAGCAACTGTAAAAACGAAATGAATTAGACAAAAACAGTTCAGTAGTCAATGAATCAAACTTTTTTCTAAATTAATTTTTCCCCTTTCTCTTCAGAAGCTCAAATCTGGTATTATATTTAATAAAAACAAACATTAAAGAATATCTTTGTTTATATGTTCAAATCTCACTTAGTTTTTATATGATAATGTTTACTGTCTTTCATCTATCGCCAGCACTTGAATATCACCCATACCCACCTCAGTTATCGCAGCTCAGTTATAACACAGATTGCTTTCTTGGACCCCAACACCCGCGTTACAACAGGGGAGACATGTTATATAAAAAAATCTTTTACTGTGACAAAAAAACCTTGAGCCATTTGATTTTTGGGGTCTTTTTGATTATCTTCAAAATTTTTCCATTGTTATTGTTTTTTTTATTCATATAAATCAGCATAATGCTGTCAAAAGTTTTATAAAAAGTCATCTTAAGGATATAATACAAATAAAGAATTCATTGAAATTTTTGCTATGATCAACTGTAACAGGTTATTTGACATGAAAGTGCCAATTACAGTTATAGGCTTCTATAGTTCCAACCGGAAATGGTCTGGTAGACTAGCATAAATAAGAACAGCTAGACTGTTTCGTTTTATTGCAGTTTGTTTAATTTCTTTTTGATTAAAACAAAAAAAGGTAAAATAAATGTGGCCCAACCAAAAAGTTCATAGCCAAATGCTTTTCAAAATGTCAAATTTGGCTATAAAATGGCCAAAATGCACTGCCATTTTGGTTTGGCCACATTTATTTTCCCTTTTTTGTTTTAATCAAAAAGAAATTTAAAAAAATGCAATAAAACGAAACCATGTCTAAAACTGCATATCTACTTAGTTATTATTATTAGTATTATTATTATTATTATTTGAATATGCCTGTGGGTTGATGAGAATCAAGGATTGCATGAAGGAGTCGATAGTCTAACAAGTTTGGGGACCCCAGCTTTACGAGTTTGAAATATAGGATTGATTGAGCTAAGTTGACTTTGTTACTTAATTTTGGTATGTACTGTAGAATTGCAATGTCTTATAAATAATTTTGGTATTTGGCCATTTTTGTCATGTTTTTGTCCAGAAATGTCTAGTAACAGGCAGTTACAATTGAACAATCACTGAGTAAAGTAGCATTTTGTTGTTCCTAGTACAAAAATACAAGTAACCCATTTGTCTTGTAGTAAATACCCACATGTTAATGTGACAATCAGCTGATAAAGTTTGTATATAATAATAGACACCCCTGATAAATAATTCTTACCATGTCAGCAACTGAGCATTAGACATCAAGGCACATAGCTGAAAAAAAAAAAAAAAAAAA
>VCCN01003888.1:5298433-5314006 GCA_006491835.1 Architeuthis dux
AATAGCCCTAATGTCTGTGCAATAGAGTTTTAAGGTGAAGTGCAACATGAGTACGGCCGACCCCACCCTTTGGGTTCTGTACTCAAAATGTTTAATTGAAATTGATATTTGCTTAGATAAATCTAAACAAAATAACAGCTATTTTCTATTGTTTTGAGAAAGGTCATTAACATTCAAATGGTTCTTCAGACGATTGAACTCCTTCTTGTTGTTTGTGTTGTAAACACAACGTTTCAGCTGATCCATTCTTTGGCCTACTTCAGGTGTAAAATCACTCGTATTTTACACCTGAAGAAGGTTGAAGAATGGATCAGCTGAAATGTTGTGTTTACAACACAAACAACAAGAAGAAGTTCAATTCATCTGAACCATTTGAAAATAACAGCTGTTGTAGAATAAAAAAAGGCAAATGGAAATTCACTACTGTTAGAATTATTAGAACATGGATATTATCATAGGGATTAATGTATATTAAAATTATTTCTGGGATTTTTTCTTTAAGTCTTGTTGATATTTTGTATTGTATGTAGAGGAAACCAGGACACATTGGATCATGGGGGACAGTGAATCATTATGATTTTTTACAAATCACAGGACAGCTACTACTCCCTCATCTCAAGTCAACACATCCACCATCTGAATTTGTGAAAGCCTTACCTGCTTCAGCATTGCTGTACAGTGTTCAAACTAAGGGACCTAATTTTAAGCCATAAGTAATATTTAGAGGTACTCTTACTTTCATTATAGAGCCACACCTATTCAGAATTATCTAATTGAGCTGTATGAGGTGAAATTAAGATTGTGTTAGAATTATTTCTTGTTCAAACTGCAATCATCGTGCTTGCACTTTATAGAGATGTATCGTTATCTTTCTCAATGGTATGTGTGGGGCATAGTGGATCACTTCTGGGACTGAACCACTTTAATTCTTTTAATTAAAATCGATTTTGTCAATTCATTTCATATAGTTTATTAATAAACTAAAAGAACATTTTAATTTCACCTTTGTATTATTCTTTTTTTTCTGTGATTTTGTGTTCAATGTTTCCTTTAGTGTGCCTAACTTTTGCCATTTTGAATATTTGAGAGAGTTTTATGATCACTTTTTGTAATATCTGTCTACATTTGTCTACAATTCAACAATACTTTAATAAAATGTTTTGTTTCATTTCTGGGACTTCTTTGATTCACTGTTTCCTGGGAGATGAGTCACCATATACTAGGTCTGGTGCACAGTGGATCAGAAATAATAAATAAAACAAGTGCCTGTCAGTGACGTAGCAAGGGTTTTCAGTGCCCGGGTGCAAAGATAATTCTGGCGCCCGCACCCCTAAAATGTTTTGATTATTTAATTGTGACTTTTCTTCCTGTTATGTTTTTTTAGGTAGCTCAGGGTAACGCTACATTGTGACTTTGGGATTCTTTTTTGAATATATTGTAGACTTTGCGGTTGTGCAAAAAAATGAAATATTTGCTTAAAAAATAATTTAAAAAATATTTTTTTCAAAAACCTTGGGTGCGCAAAAATCTTGTGTTATGCAATTTTTTTTTCCTCTGTATGTGCGCACTTTTGAATTCGACATCACCAGTATTTCAGGCCAAAGGAATTTTTGTGGCCCTTCACACTTGCACCTGGGGGAAACTGCCCCCCACCCCACCCCACTGGTGCCACTTTCTTTTCTTTACCCAAATATATTAATAAAATTAGCTTTTACCTACAATTAATTTTTTATGATCCGCTGTTCTCCATTTTCACCTACATGTATGCGTGTGTGTCGGGGGGGGGGGGGTTATATACCTCTTAATAAAATATCAATTATCATTGTGTGAGGTTCTTCCTCCATAAGTTTATTTACTGAATGAAATCATTATTTTTTTTATAAAAAAGGTCCAACTTACAAGAAAGGTAACAAATATCTGAAAAGAAAACAGAAAACGTATTAATATAAAAAGCAAAAAAAATGTTTTTTATTTTCTTATTTCATTTACTTTAAGGTGAATATACTAATTAATTTGTTGTGAGGTCAAAGGCTGTCTCTATTTCTGACAATCATTGGACTGAGTAATATCATTTAAAAACAAAACATTTGATCATAAAGTGTTTTGTGTTTTTATCTGTGACGAACATCAAAAGGTCTATGAAAGCCCAAATCACTTTCAAAAGCCCAGATCAAATTAAAAAAAGGTTGAAAGTGTTCAGGAGAAAGGAAGGGGAGAAAGAGTGGGCAATGAAAGAACACTTCACTACATCAAATCTTTTAAAAACAATTCTTAAAATGAAAAAACAAATTCAACTTGAGAAAGCATACATAATTTAAGGAGCTATGGTATTTTTTTTTATTTTAGCTTATTTCATATTGTAAATATAGAGTTATGGCCCAT
Organism: Architeuthis dux; assembly: GCA_006491835.1. NCBI lineage: Eukaryota > Metazoa > Mollusca > Cephalopoda > Oegopsida > Architeuthidae > Architeuthis > Architeuthis dux. Next base: position 5,300,816 of record VCCN01003888.1, read on the forward strand.
AAATTACGGGGAAATAGGTACACACTTAGATACAAACGAAAATGTAGCAAAGCTCAAGAAAACCAGTGAGTGTCCATTTTCAGAGAGCCTTTGTTTTAAAAACATGCTTTACATTATTCTTTTTTTTAAAAATCGATTGGAAACAAATAGCTTTATTACAGAAACAAATGTTGACAAATGCTGTCAAAAATTGTGTAAACAACGTCGCAGGTTTTGAGTTTGTTCTTTTTCTCGTTAGAATTTACAAATGAGCTCAGAAACAATCGTTGCCTAAGAGGAGATAACTCTTTTGTCCCAACAATGATTATTAATGGGTTACGTACCTTACATCTTCCAATACTTAGAATAAAATAAAATAAAATATCTTTTCAACATAGTCACTCCGAAGTATTGAGTAGACATTCACTAATCCGGCACCATTGGGACCTGAGGAGTGCCGTATTACTGAAAATGCTGAATCACAGAAGGATCATCTCTACACAATAGCTAACCACCTCATCATACATTAAAAATATCATGTCAATCAGTACATATAGTATTAGATAATAACGGAACAGAAACATTAAAAGACATGCATGTATTTTCAAAAAAATTGTTTTAATTATGCATTTAATTATACATGTAGGTCATTCTGGAGCCTCATATTTCTTTTGCAATACCAGATGCTCTACTGACTCAGCATAATTATCTTCTGTGAGATATACATTGTGTGACGGTTGATGTCAAGTTTTTGTTGACAATTTGTTTATGAATTTCATTTATTGGATTGGACACTTATTGGATTGGACATTTATTGGATTGGACACTTATTGGATTGGACATTTATTGGATTGGACATTTATTGGATTGGACATTTATTGGATTAGACACTGGATTGGACATTTATTGGATAGGACATTTATTGGATTGGACACTTATTGGATTAGACACTTATTGGAGTAGACATTTATTGGATAGGACATGTATTGGATTGGACACTTATTGGATTGGACACTGAATTGGATTAGACACTTATTGGATTGGACACTTATTGGATTTGACACTGGATTGGACATTTATTGGATTGGACATTTATAGGATTGGACACTTATTGGATTAGACACTTATTGGATTAGACATTTATTGGATAGGACATGTATTGGATTTGGACACTGGATTGGATTGGACACTTATTGGATTAGACACTGGATTAGACATTTATTGGATTGGACATTTTTTGAATTGGACATTTATTAGATTGGACACTTATTGGATTGGACACTGGATTTGATTGGACACTTATTGGATTGGACACTTATTGGATTGGACATTTATTGGATTGGACACTTGTTGGATTAGACACTGGATTGGATTGGACACTTATTGGATTAGACATTTATTGAATTGGCCATTTATTGGATTGGACACTTATTGGATTGGACACTGGATTGGATTGGTCACTGGATTATCCGCTGTAAACAATTTTTTATTGTCAATAAATTAATTTTTGTAATTTGTGACCCTCATTTTTATTTTTAGAATGTATAAAATTACCTCATCTTTTGGAATTAATATATTGGTGAACAGAGATGTAGACTGCAAGCAATCTGTTGTAAGTTCCCCATATTTCTTGAATTTACCGACATAAAATGAAAGATCGCCGTAAATTTAAACAGACTTTCATCTTCAGATTCAACTAATTATGCAAAAAAAGCACAAGATAATTGTCAAGAACTGTCATTGCAAGTTGTGAGTTCTTTCTTCTAAGAAGGCAATGGTGATGGCAAAAATGGTGAATGGCAGTGCCCTTATGGGCGTCAGCTGCCTCTTTTCCAAGAGAGGGCGAAAGCATATATTTTTGGGGGAGGGGGACACACACAAAAAGCTAATTTGGAATATATCTTAGTGGTAACCCTGTTGTAAGATAGGCATTCCACCGGTGGAGAAGGTGCTGCAACCACCGCCATTTGTAGTGTAAATATGACCCAAAGTATTATCCAGATATCAAACGATGAACTTGACTGTTGATAGAGACACATGACCTGACCCTGGCGTGACACAATGAAGTGAGTTCTGGCAAATAATCATAGACTATAAGTTTCCAACTTTCAAACTGAGTGCCATCAAAATCACCTCATGAAAATAGTAAAGAATGGAAAAGATTAATTTTACCTGTCTGCCTGTCATTCTTTGGCTGCAAAAGAATAAAAACAAAAATTATTTAATAATCAGGTTTGTGAGTAACTGACAACTGATACATAAGAATTAAAATTTTTTATTTAAGATTAACGAAAAAATAGCCAACCTAGGGCAATGGCACCATGGTCCCCTTCAAAGTGCTCCCCTTAGAAAACTCACACACTTATCCCAGCATCCCTTTTCAAAACAGTCTGTAAAATTCTCTTTCGGGATCGGCATCAGCTGCCTCGTTGCATCTCCTTAAACTGGTTCACAGTCTGAAATCTGGACTGTAGGTGGGGGTGCGCACAACCTTGGGGGGTCTCACAACTTGGGTAATCTGATGTTTTGTCAAAACATTCCTTCTCAAAATGGTCACACATTACACAAGCTCACTCAATGACGCCTCACTGCCGACTGAGTAACTCTATGGAAGAGTGTCTGTTCCCACAAGCGCAGTAAGGTCCTCTCTGATTGGGTACCAAGTTACAGCAAAGCCACGCAACTAGTTCTCGAGATATTCAAAATGGCCGGATACTTTCTGGACAGACCATGTACAAGCTAAAACAGTGTTACATAGCATTTTATTTACATTAGCTCTAGTCAGGGGCCTACCTAATGGTTTTTATAGGTGGGGTGGGGGTGGGGCTGCAGGGCCCTAATTTGCCGACAAAGTGTGTGTACAGGTCGAATAAGGGATGAAATCAGTGTTGCCAAGTATGGTTTGTTATTTATAGCTAAAACTGGCTTTTAAAATGGCTAAAATCAGTTGAATTTTATATATTTTAGATGTTTACAGTACCACCAAACTTCAAACAAGTTACACGAACACATCAACTTTACAATGGAATTTAATGAACATGAAATACCATTTCTAGACTGCAAAATCATAAAAAATAGAAGTGAAATTCAGACCGACTCATATTCCAAACTGACCGACAGTAAAGCTTATTTATTATTTTCTTTATGTCATCCTAAACACACCAATGTTAGTATTCCATTTTCCTTAGCATGATGCTTAAAAACAATAATATCTAAACAGGGAACATTAAATTTAACACTCAAAGATTTAGAAAAATTCCTATAAAGACAAAATTATCCACAATCCTTAATTAGAGCAGGAATTAAAAAAGCCAAAAAGATTGGATAGAAAACAATTGTTAGCAGAAAACACAAAATCTAACTAAGCAACCATTATCCCTTTTGTTAGCACTCACAACCCCCTAAACCCTGAGGTTTTTAAAAGTAACAAGACATTCACATTTTAAATAGAGACCCTCACATGAACAACATCCTAGATAAATAGTAAACATCAACCTCCTTATTTAAAACAACTACTGACAAAAGCCACTGACGGAACAGAACCAGAGAAAAAAATAATTAAATGCAATCGTCCTAATTGTGGACTGTGTACACACCTATTAGAGGGAAATAAATATACTTTTAAATGTGGTACCACAAAAACAGACAATGTTATATAAAGAAGAAGAAAGGAAAACAACTTTATTAAAACTTTAAAACCTGCATTAAATTGTAATTAGTTAATTTAGAATTTAAATAAATAACATTGATTCCCACTAAAGACACAACATTTTAAGATCTTTTAATTGACTTTCTAACTTCTAACTACTGACCACACCTTAAACCCCGCTCTAATTCTTTGTTTCAAGTTTTAATTTTTTCTTCTTATTTTTTGTTTTAATTTTTAATTTTTTTTCTTATTATTTTTTGTTTTAATTCTTAATTTTTTTCTTTCTTATTTTTTGTTTTAATTTTGGTTCTAATTTTTGTTTTAATTTCTAGAAAGCAAAAGCCTGTAGAAATCTAAATAAATAAAACCACCAAACTTGTGGAGAAAGAAAAGAAAAAGAAAGCCCCTCTCCCCATTCTTGCTCTTAACCACCAACTGACTACTACTACTACTACTATATGAATTCACACTCCACTAAGCCTAAGGAGAAAGAAAAGGAAAAAGAAATCTCCCCTATCCATACTGACCGTTACCCCCTCTTCATCCCCATTCCCAATAATAGACCGCTACTTTTTAGGGTCATCTAATACTGTAAAATGGAACAAAAGATTGCAATTCAGAAATATAAACAAAAAACTCAAAAGATCTGATTTTCCAAAATCTCTGGTTCATAAAATTCTCTTGTAATTTGACCGTTATTCACACACACATACTTTATCAGACCAAGACATACACTCATGATAACACCAGAAAAAGAACCCAACCGTTCATAGGAACTTGAAATTTTGCTCACACACACTCTCCTCAATGCCATATTGGGGGAGCATCAATTAAAAATTTGGGAAAAAAGTGGTGATCAATGAATGTTACTTCTCTCACCTTTTTTGGGGCTGTGATCACTAAAAAAAAGTCAAAATTTTCAAAAAACAAGCTTGAATGCAGTTGGACACAAATTGGGGGACCAATTTAGCATAAACTTACATTGTAAATTGAATTCCCTACTAAAAACATTTAAGGGGGAATTTAAAAAAAACAAAAGCTGTTTTTTCTAGACATAATAAGGAGTAAATGTTTAAATTTTCAGCCCTCTAGCTCAATTGTGCGACACAACCTAGCCAACCAACTAGAATCATTTAAAAACTGAAGAAACAGTTTTGGTTGACAGTTTCTAATTAGTTAAATACAATAAACTTTTGATTACTAGGGGTTTTCATTTAGCATAAATTGTATTTTCATAGCAATTTTAATTAATACTAGAAGGCAAAATAACTTAAAATATGAAAACATGAAAACAAATGATATTTCATAAAAGGGAAAAAAAACAAAGTTCCCCTCAATTTTGACCCCTAAAAGGGTAAAAAAACTTGATATTTGAAAAAATTCCACCCGATTTTGACTCTTCGGTTTAGATCCTTAGACCCCCTAAAGTGTGAAAAAAGTTCCATGCCCATGAAAAAAGAATCTCCCTCCCGATTTTGACCACTAGAATCCCTCCCCGATTTTGACCACCAAAAAGGGGAAAAAACTCCCCCGATTTTGATGCTGAGGAAGGGAAAAAAAATCCCCCATCGATTTTGATCTGTATAATGGAAAACTCCCCTGATTTTGACACGTGAAATGTGAAAAAAGTCCCCCCTCTGTAAAAATGAGTCCTCCTCCTGATTTAGACCCATAAAATGGAAAAGATCCCCCATCCAATTTTGACATCTAAAAGGACCCCCCCCCCCCTGATTATGACCCCTAAAAGGAAAATAAAGGTCCCTGTCTATTTTGGCCCCTAAAAGGAAAAAAATGTTTCCCCTTTATTTAGACTCCTAAAAGGGAAAGTTTTCCTCCTGTTTGACTTTTAGTTAGATTACCTTTTTTTCTCTAATGTATATATAAACATTATTTCTCTCTCGTACATATAAACGTCCCCTCCTCTCTCTCTCTCATATATATATAAACATTCCCACTCTCTCTCATACAACCTGTTTTTCAGTTCAAATGTTTTTGTTTTAAATATCTTTCATCATCATCACCATCATCATCATCATTATCTTTCTCATTTAGACACTTTGTGCCTTTAGAGTGTCTTTACATATGCTGATAATGTTGGCATATCAAAAACATTTTATTTCTCATTTTCTTCTGTATCTGCATGGTAGATAAACCCAACAATGTCTCAATCTTTAGCCATGAATTTATAGAGAATCTTTTTCTTTCATTGGCAAATAGCAATTGTTTCTGAATGGAGAAATTAGGTCTTGTTACATCGGCTATATATTTTAAATATTGTACTTCGCATAAATCAGATATAGGCACTGTTTTTGTTATGGTTGGTAGGTCTTAGTTTGAATATTTAAAGGACCAATCTAATTTGCCAATTACCTCGGTAGCAGCGTCTACTCCTTTCTTATTGTGTTTAGGAGCATTTATCCTTTTATAGCCATTTGAAACCATCTTTCACAAGAATCCATGCTACACACTCTCTAGTTTAAGCTTAAAATATCTTTAAATTAATATGTTTTAAATATAACGCGAATAGAGATTAAGAGGAAAAGCAATTTTTATTTACAGTACAATTAAATAATGAAGTAGAATTTAAAAAAACAAAATAGCCTAAGTTTTATCCTGGGGTTAAGTCAATATGTTGTATAGCCCTCTTGATCAGTGGGATGAAAAGGAAGACTCAAAACTTGTTTATAAAAATATGAATATATGATATATTTTTATTTCCTAAGATACATTGTGTCATGGTGGAGAATGAAGAAGGGGAGAGAGACAATGACATTGTGTTTTCCCAGGCCTAGGTGGTATGTCTCTCTGAGGGCATCCAGTGTCTCTCTGCCTTTTATAGGGTTTCAAACACCCAAGCTGATTTTCCAGCCCACCATCTACAGTCAGGGTCAATATCCTGTTTATGACTTTTTAACCCTGGTCTGTCTTCCGGTTCCTGACACCTTGCAGTTTTGAGTCTCCGTCGATATCCTATTTATTTTCAACACCTGTGACCTACACCCAAATATCCATGCAAAAAATTAGACACCTGGGACTTTTAACTCTTAGATTCATGAACAGCTTCATAGCGCTCCTAAATACAGGATAGGCTTAAGAAAAAGGAACTCTTTTGGAAAGTGACTTTTAAAAACTAAAAAGAATTACCTAATGGTTCAAGGGAAGAAATTTGACCAGAAGTTACTTCCCTTGATTTTGCAGTTAATTTTTTAGATGAATTTAAGAGTTAACATGAATATAATGACTATAACATGTTCCGAGACACATTAAACAATATTAATCATAAGTTCAGTGAAGTTTTTTTTTCAACTTTTTATGAGAGATTTAGTTAAAAAGAAACAGAAGTGTAATTTCTCATGTTAACATAAATTTGACATAAAACTACCAAGCTTTTATACATTTCTATGAGTGGCCATATTTGAGAGAAATACAAGATTATCAACATTTTATTATTGAAATTCTTCTAGAACAAAAGGCTCCCACACCACTTCTATTATAGAAAACAACTGGCTCTGTTTGTCATTGTGCCCCCCCCCCTCCTTAAACATTGGAGAAGATCAACCAAATTTGGCATGCATACTCAATGGAAGGTTTTAAAGTAAAGATTTGTGAGAAAAATCTTTTAAAGGGTTTTAGTGAGGGGGGTGGGGTTATTTACAATGTAACTATAATACTAAACTGAACCCTTATTTTCTGTTCAATATACATACATACATATATATATATATATATATATATATATATATATATATATATATATAGTCAATCAAGCCTATTAAAACGAGGAAAATAATTTTTTTTTAAATAAAAAATGTATAATACCCAAACATAATTTTCAGCATCACCCACATGGGTCTGTCTCTCCAACGGAAATGAAAAGTCGTTTCGAAAACAACCCTTTTCTTCCGCGTCACGTGCCAAATTTACCAGACATTTCTAGTCGAGCACTTTTATCGAGAGACATACTTTTACAAGAAGACCAACATATATTATATTAATTAAAACTTAAAGTACATTTAAATTCGAAGGTTCATCGATTGTTTACCATTTACTAAGCAGTTTCGAGAATTTAAAAACAATACTGCCCTCAGTTCAATGGCTTCTCTAGCTATATCTATATATATATACTAGCTGGAAACTGCCCGATATGGTGGGTTTCAGCTAGTTTTTCTATAAATGGACTTTCCAAATTATGGTATCCTGCTTGGAACTTAACTCCAATATAAAGTGGAGCAGATGACCCAAGATTTTAGCACCCCCGCCCCCACAATATATTTATTATATTATTATAGTTAGATTGTAAAACATAGAAAAATATTTGTTTGTGAAAAATAAAAAATCCCAGGAAGATTGTTAGGGTAATATGGATTAAAAGTACAAAACATAACCGGCGAAGAAAAGATTTAACATTAGAATTCATCAGTATCGGATTGGTCGGACTGAAACTTATATAAAAATATTGTAACAAGGATGATGTTGATGAATTCTAATCTTAAAAATCTATAAAAAGAATAACAAATATACATTTTCCTGATTTCCAGAAAATTGTTTTTTCGAAAGAGTATCGAAAATGTTATTAAAATCGAATATGCTGATTTTTGCCAGATTTTAAAATTTCCCACCTGTCAATTTCACGTGGATTATTTGTATTAACGACACAAAGTGAATATAATTTCATTCAAACAACGTTTTACTTTGCATAAAAAGCGACAACAGATTCAGCCATTTCTGCGTTTAAATTACCAGCGTTTAACTCAATCGCGATTAAATTTCCGGATACCAGCCCAGGAGGCTTTGGAAAGGTCTGCCCACGGACACCTAGAAATACCTTTGTGGAACCCAGTTTGTGAAAGACTGCACTAAATGTTAGAGGGGAGGAGGGGTCCTTCAAGGAGCCAAGCCCCCAAAAATCTACAGCTACGCCTCTAATTTACCATTAAAACTGTTTACAGATTTAGCAAAAAATAAAATCGGGGTTTCCCAATGAGGGGCATAACAAAATTAAAATAACAAATAAAGCAAAAAAACGAATAGAAAATTACATATTCTATTTTTATTTTATCAGATTTCACGTGGGACCCACGCTACTGTGAGTTAAATATTTTAAAAATCAAACTTACATCAAGCTTTTCGCGTTAAACTCAGCGTCTTTCTTGTTTTGTAAGCGCAAAAAAAACCTAAATTAGCGCGGACGCGCTTAAACATTTTGGCCATTTTTAGTGTCTGTTTGGCTAGTTTAAAAAACATTTAGCGGTTTTTAGCTGTCAAAAAACTAGTGCGAAAATATTTTTTGAGTTGGCAACACTTCCCACCTTCCCTACTCCTACAGGCCACATTACATAGAGCCAAATAACGTTTAAAATTGAAAACGTGATGTTATGGCTATGTTTCGTTGACGCGAGAAGAACAGATACAACACTTCTTTGATATTGAACTAAATGGCGCATTCCGATCTGGAACCTCTGCTCTGAGTGGCCGTCTTTAATGTGTCAAGTGTCAATGATGACGTCATCTAGCTGGGAAAATATGTTGTCCTTGACCTTACCTTTTAACAAGTAAGTACTAGTAAGTGTCTGTGTAAATTTAACTCAAGGACAATTTATTTCCGGCTATTTAACATATTAGTAGAGACGACGAAAGATAAAGACAATATTAAAATCATACATCAAGCCATTAGGAAAAAAAAAAATCAAGTAATTTAAAATATACAAAGACTAACAGTGACCAAAGGCAAACTGTACTACTACACGCACTTCACTTGCAAGTAGCTAAGCACTCCTTCTTCCTCCAAAACTTTGTTTTCGTTATCATCTCCAGTGTTGCCGATTTTGCGCGTTTCTTGTTTTGGCAGTGCAAAAAGCGCGTTTTCGGCCATTTTCTTGCGATCATTGACAACTTTTAGCGGGTTTGGGCCATTTTGGGCTATTTTAACAGATTTCACGGTTTTTGGCAGTCAGATTAGCGCGAAAATATTTTTGGAGTTGGCAACACTGATCACACCCGCCTCCCTCTCTCTAAAAACCTTCAAAATGAACTTTTCTCAAAACTGACAGATTTCCTGAGAGCATAAAAAATGACATGCGAAAAAGAAATGTTTTTTCTATTTTTTTGGTAGCGAGACCTTCGTTGATCATAAGTGCTTTGAATTTTCAATAAAATGACCACAGAATGGGTCAGGAAAACTAGTAAGATAAAGTATAAGTAAGTTATATTTGAAGTGTGGGTAAACTTTGGATGTGTATCCTAATCCAGGGTGAGTCTAAAAAAACATAATGAAGGAATAGGAAGTGATCACAATAATCACATTATTTACATTTAGTGTACGAATTGTAGGTGCAAGTATGGTTTGTGATTTATAGCCAAAACTGTCTTTAAAATCGGCTAAATTCTTCTATTTCCAGCTAGATTTATAGCTAAAAATGTTATGAACTCATTTAATATGCTTGAATTATACTTGAAATAGGCTTTTTTGACAGCAGTTAATTGCGTCATTAAGCCAGCTTCAGTGTAGTTGGGCTGGGTTTAAACTAATAAGAAAAATGGGAGTTAAAAATATTGATATTCTCGGAAAGTCAACTTATCACAAAAATAAACCATATCTAGCTCCAAAAATGGCTAATTTGACAACTACTAAAAAATAAAAAGAATCGTATTTTTTCCCCTTCATTATTGCCTCATTTACTTTTAAAACAATATATCTGCAATTCTTGTTGATATTGTTTAATCGTCTTTATAGCCGGGGAGAATAAGTTGCCTTTTAGTTTTAACACTTAACTTTAACCTAAAACAATTTATTTTAATACAATTTAAGACAATTTATGTTCCTCGACTTAGCGTTAGCTAGCCTTAGCCAAGGTCTATATATATGACATTAAAGACGGAAGATAACGTCAATATTTAAAATAAAATCATCATTCAAGCCATTATTAAGAAAACATCAACAAGTAGACCGTTTTTTATACATGATTTTCAGTTAATATATAGTTTTAATAAACTATTTATTTTAGTTGTGCCATGTTTCCATCTGTGCCATTACTACCTAAATTCCTTCTAACTATGAGGCATTGGTCAATGAAGTTCAGTGCCAAACATCACACTGTGAGATTTTTTAAAATTTTATATAGGAAAAAAATGTTTTATTTGTACGGTATGATTATTTTTTGTAGGAATTACATTTTTTCGTGTTATGTTAAAATTATAAATTTGTCTTGAGATGACCAAATACATTTATTTACATAAGAATTTTTTAAAAAATCATAATTATTTAGACTAAAGACTTGTTTGGAATTACTTTTTTTCTTTCTATCAGGGCTGTAACGAGCAGGGCGGGGGCAAAACTCTTTGCCAAAAAATATATATACAATGGAAGGAATTTGTGTCCTGAGATGCTAGGAAATTCGGAATTTTCCGGGGCTTCTCCCCTGGACCCCATTGGGAGAACTAACAGTGACCCCCAACACCTCAGCTGCAATTTGGTTTTGTTACCTCTTCTTAACCCTACACACATTGTTCCCATTGTTACGGCCCGTATGCATTATGCATTATTTCACATAGGGATTTTATTAATTTTGTTTTTAGTTTATTTGAATTAGTTTTGTTTTGGGTATTATGCTCATAATTTTACGGATCCTGAAAAGTGCCCATCAGGAAAAGTACCCATCGGAAAAGTGCCCAACGGAAAAGTGCCCATCACGAATTTATGAAGGGAGGAAAAGTGCCCATCAAGACATAATTTAATTAATGAATATTTGTTTTTTACACAAAGAATTATAAGGTAGAATTTTGGCACAACATTTTATAAGGTTTTGGCACAACATTTTATAAGGTTTTGGCACAACTTTTATCCGGTTTTATTCTTGGCACAACTTAGCCAATGTGGTCCCGATTGGAATTCTGAGAGGGTGAAATAAAAATAAACAATTTAACAAACAATATTATAATGTATCTATACCCCATTGTTTTTCTTTCATGAATTTTCTGATTTCTTTCATGAATTTTCTGATTTCTTTTATTTTTATATTGTTTGTTAAATTGCTTATTTTTATACATTAATTAAATTATAAGTTGTGCCAAAATTCTACCTTATAAGTTTTGTGTAAAAAACACAAATATTCATTAATTAAATCATGTCTTGATGGGCACTTTTCCTCCCTGTGATGGGCATTTTTCCGATGGGTACTTTTCCTGATAATTATTATTACCTCATTATCGACCATTATGTTCATTATTAAGTCCAACTATAACTTGCCTTGATTCTTTTTCTATAATAATATAAACAATTTCTAAAAACTTACTGTTTCGGAGTAATTTGTTTTGTGCATTATCTTAAATAAGAATTAAACATTATTATGTATGTTTTTATTAGTCCTAATAAAAATTTGACTTGAAATTGAAAAGTAAATGGCGGCCGCCACACCTGTCGTAGTATTAGTCATGCACGGTGAAAGTGTTCTAATAATGGTTGAAAGCATCTAGAAATTAATTGAAAGAAACAAATATTTCTTCTCGGACAACTATTTTATATACGTAAAAAGGAAATTACCAATTGAAACTAAACTAGGTTAACTTATTTGTTAGTTGTGTTGTTACGTGACTGAAAATAAAGTACTTTGTTTTTTTTTAAGATAATAAAAGTTAATTTCTTTTTCTTTTCGGGTTATAATATTAATATTTAAATTTATCAAGTATTTAAGCAAGTTGGGCGAAAGTTTTTAGAGTTAACGTTTAAGATTAGCAAATTTAAGTAAAGTTAAAAGTTGGTCATCTGAAATAATTAATGGCCATTATTGGAGAGGCGACAAGCACGTGACTTAGTGGTAAAAGTGACTTTGTAGTCATAGTAGTCTTTACAAAACGTTAACTAAGAAAACGTTTTTTTAGAGTGGTGCATGGGACTATGGAATAGATTACCCAATATGTAATGCTATCAACAGATGATTTTATAAGAATTATGATGTGTATTACATCACTTCGCTGCAAAGAGGTCCTCCCTATTGTTATGTGTGCTTCTTGTATACTTTTTCACACTAAAATAAATGTTAAACAAACTGTATTTTATCTCTAAAGCGGACTTCAAATATTTTTGAAGTAAAAAAGAAGAAAACTTACCTTAAATGTCATACTAGTTTCATAAACAGAGGATACAAGGCAGTACCTACGAAGGCCTCTTGCTCATTTGAATAAATGTCGGGAAGAAACTGAAAGAATTAAAAATAGCAACAGGGAAACCCCCGGTTGCGATCAGACCCTTAGTTCTATGAATAAAAATCGATTTGTTTTTGCTCCATCCGTCTAATTAGATGGATTAATGGATATAATACCTTTTTGTTTTTACGGTTAATTCATGATTACTTGGGAATATTTGTGTTTATTTAAAAATTATTAAAAAGATTATCCATCATTTGATTTCATACTGTCGACATCGAGAGCCATACTATATTCGTGCCTAAATACGAACGTGGGAATGGAGAATCCAGCAAAGTGTATGATTAAATAACTCCTGCCTACCACACACACGCACACACATATATAATTATATATGATAATTATAATGACACTTATTAGTG
>VCCN01003888.1:5346382-5360200 GCA_006491835.1 Architeuthis dux
ACAGAAAACAATATAAAAACCATACATAAATATGGATAACTACATAACTAGATATAAGAACCCCTCAAAACCAAATCTAATGAACAGAATAATAACTGAATAAATTCATAACGGATAATTAGTAACTATGGTGATAACTTAGGGAGAAAGTACTAACATCAACAGGTGGGAAGGACGAAATTTAGCAACAAGAAAAATAGTATCTGATGGTGATAATATTAATTAAAAATAAAAAAATAGAAAAAGTTAGATATAAAAAAATGAAAACCGGAATAAGAACATAAATAATATGGCAGTTATTCTTTATATAAACACTATCTATCTATTAGGTATTTCTGCGCAGAATACGGAAAATTGACACCTTGATAAAATAAACGTTAAAATAATATAAAACTTAATTTCTTTCGTCATTAGTAAGTTGAAAGATTGGCAAAATATATGAGATAAAGATTATTGAATCAAAATAGTGTAAATCTCCGTATAAAAGTAAACGTAATGATTACGAGTAAATCTTCTCCCCTTTTTGACAAGCAAAAAAAACACCTAGATTTTAAAAATTTATTTCACATCATCTACGGATCGGATCTTAATAACATTTTCAATACTTATCGAATAAAGGATGAATTTTTTTAAAAATCAGTTTGTATTCCAAATTTCGGGAAAAAATGTTTTTTTCATTGTGATTAAAAACACTACCTTAAATTTTCATTGATTTATTTTCAATCGATCAGTCCGATCTTTTTACATTATTAAGTCAAGACCATGAACATCTAAATTCTGCTTCTGTTTTTGAAAAAGCTAATTTATTTATTTCCGTAAAAAAAACTTTTTAAAAAATGCGAAAAAAGGCAAAAAAAAAATACTGCTTTAATTGCCAATATTTTTCATTCATTTGGTAAAATATGATTTATCGCTATTTTCCGTAAAAAGAGAAATAATCTTAGCATTAAAATCTTTTTTATAGAGAATTTTAAAATTTAAATTTTTTTATTGCTTTTAAAAATTCAATCTGTTTCTGTTGCCATCGGTTCAATTCTGTTCTCACATGATGTAGTCAAAGGGTAAGTAAAGATATGTAAAAAAAACTGAAAACCTGAAACCATGTACTTGTTTTTAAATTATTTTTTTTGTTGTGATTTAATTGGCCGATATCTTTCTACGGATGGACATAAACGTAAATTTTCTATTATTTCAAAGAGGACACAACTGCTGTAATAATCTCAGTCAGCCATCTGCTTATTGACAAATACCTACTTTCGTAATACGTAATTAGCGCATGTGCGCGTGCTATCTATGGCGGTAAACAGAAGGTGTTGAAGGATATTTGACCCCACCAACGTGAGAAAAAGAGTTTTTTATGTAGTTTTTGAATGGAAAATCGTAATTATTCGGTTAAGGATTGTTCAGTAATGATGAAACTAAGTATATCTAATTTAAAAAAAAACATCGGAAGAATTCTTGATTTTAAATTTTTTTAAAAATTACAGACTTCGAATTTTTTAAAAAATGGCGGAAATTATAGTTTAAAACTTTAAATTGACTTTTAAGAACACAATTCTACGTTGAAGTTTTTTTTTCCTTTTTCTGGATACATATTTGGACTTTATTCTTTCTAAGAAAAACAAGAATAAACTTACAAACAACAGTTTTAAAATTTTAATTTACGTTTTAAAATGGGGTGTCCAAAGTGCGCAGAAATACCTACAATAACAAGTAATACTTGTTTTTCTCGAACACAAGAATATTAGGAATAAAATTATGTTACTTTTTTTTTCGGTAAAAACATGTTCGACACCCGCAAAGTATACTTAATTGAAGCTACTTACCCTTTTCTCCAATTGTTGATCACAAGGTAGTGTTGCATAACATACTTCATTTCATACGGCGAGAATTCCGCCTTTTATTGGTTTTATCAGGTCTTCGCTTGTCTCGGAGACGTGGATAAATTTTACTTCTTGCGAGAAGTCACTGATTGAAAGTTGTTTCAGTGGTTGTTTTGAAAATAAAAAGGTTCAATGTTAGAAGTGTAGGGCTTTTTGTGTGTAAGCGTGTAAAATGTATTTTTTAAAAATGTGAGTCGTGAAGAATAACGGCTATCGCTTTGTGTCCATCGAAAGATCTGTTTGGTAACGAATTCTTTCTGCAACTAACGAAGGAAAGGAAATCTTCGAATTTATACGGCGACCCCCCCCCCCTTTTTTTTTACATTATTGGCGTGTAAAAAGTGCTCTTTTTTTAACAACGAGTCCCGAAAAAACCCTGCATAACTCGGGGAAGGCCCCGAATTTGACCGGCGAGGGTCGGTTAAAAGAATAAGCTGAAAATCAATCGAAAAACAATACGAAAGCCGACAAATCTATTTACAGTAAACAATTTAACTATCAATCATAACATAAACGATTTATAAAACATAATTAGTTCTTATAATCTATCACAGTCTGTTCTTATCTGTCTAGCCTTCTATCTATCTATTTCAGTCTGTTCATAGCTATTTTTTCTTTCTTTATTTTTTATTTTTATATATATATATATTTATCTTTTTTTAATCTTTTATTTCTTATTTCTCATTCTTTAATTTTTATTATTTCTTATTCTTTACTTTGTGATTTTTATTTCGGTTATAATATAAAAAATAACCTTTTTTGACTTAATTCCTTGAAACAAATCTTCACCTACTAGCAAGAAAAAAGGAAAACGAATACTGACTCCCCCACTCCCATCCCAAATCAGACCCCTCTTTGAAACAAAATCGCTACCTATTAGAAAGAATAAGAAAAGGAAACTGATCCCATCCCATTATTTACGACCATTCCTCAGGACTTCTCAGTGTGAAGAAAAGATTTACGATCCCCCAGAGCAGAAGGCTCAGGACCACATCAGACATCTATCAGTTCACATTCAGACCTCTTGAAAAGAAGATTAAACCGGTTGAGGTCTAGAGCCTATAATGTTTATATAAATATATCTAATTTCACACAGCTACTACAAGAAGAACAACAAGAACACAACAGAGCCTAACATCTTATTCTATATAATATCGGATATTATTAAATACCTAAAAACTTCCAACCAGTGTGGCTTTTCTTTACTTTTTACCTCTTTTTGATTTAGTCGGTTTTGTGGTTCTAAATGCTAAATATTTCGAAAATGTTTTTTTTAAAGAATTAAATTGTTAAATGGAAAAAAAGCAAGTTTTTTTGTTTTTATCCTTCTAAAATCTTGTTTAAAAAGTGAAATCACATTGCTATATGGAAGAGTTGCCAAACTAGTAAGTTAATTTTTATCCACCCCTGCTCAGAATCCATAATGGCCCCTACAATCTCAGGGATTTAAAACAGATTGTGAGCTTGTTCAAATATTTATGAGCAATACTTTTTTTATCAATGATAATTTATACATAAAAAGTATTGCTCATAAGTATTTGAACAAGCACAAAATCTGTTTTCTTTTTTAATCTCCTTGACAAATTCTGAAGAAGATTTTAGAAGGATAAAAAACAAAAAAAAACTTGCATTTCTTTTATTTAACAATTCAATTCTTTGACCCCACCCTTTAGACCAAGGGTTTTTGTGTGTTATGGTTCACCGATGTTTTCTTACTGTTGGTCAAGTCTATTATTCATTATTGACGTAATATAATGACAGATTACGCCTGTGCCTGCATTTTACATAGATTTCATATCTAGCATTAAGCAGGTTATTTCTATCCCTATGTAGGCATAGATTACAGAATTTAAGGTATTGCATGTTTTTGCCCGTTTTATTATTGTCCAAGTATAAGATATAGACGGGTGTCTTATTCTTATCCTTCAACTTCCAGTAGTAAATTGAAAGCGCAGTGTCTGTCTTTCTATGCCTGTTTTTGAAAGATGCTTTGTGATTTGCCAGTCTGATTTTAAATCCTGGTTTCGTTAGTCCGAAATAAATTTTCCCCAATTTAGGGTTTCCAATGTTGATATGTTAGCCCTGTAGACTACTTCTCTGGTGAGATATTTATTATTCACTACACATTTATTTGGATTTCTACAATTACATTTCTTTTCGGTTATTTTGTTCTCCGTTTTGTTTTTAAATTGTTTTTTAATATAATTATTGTGACTGATTATGATGTTTCCCATGTTATCCAGGCAAGAGTATGCTAGTTTTATGTTATTGATATTTAGTATTTCATGCAATTCATTTTTTCTGGGGAAGTGTTTTTTTTAACTAGTTCTATAAATAGTTTATCTATATTTGTTTTCACATTTTTATTGAAAGGAGGAGTGAACCATAATATTTTCCTGCTTCTGTTATTCATGTTTTTTTATTTTCATTATCATTATTCCTATTTTCCCCCGTTATATTGTAGTTCAGCATTCTTGTATCCACTATTTTGTAGAGCTTTTTGGTATTCTGCGATGTGTTTATTAAAAGCTTTCCGGTTATACGAGTTGTTAGTTAGTCTCTTATTTATAGAGTTGGGTATCTCTTTGATTATTGATGGTGGGTGGATGATTTTATATTAACGTATAGTGGCTTGTTGTTGGGCTTTGAATAGTTTTCATAGGTGTTGTTATTTAAATCTAGGGTTACGTCTAAAGAAATTAACAATTTTTAAATTAGCCTTGATTTCTATTTTTAGTCCTATTTGTTTGAGTTTTTTAGTTATTTCTTTTAAATGTTATCTACTTTTTGCCCCGTCATATTCTTAAATACTAGTAAACCACCATCCCTGTATATACCTATGTCATTGATGTTTATGTCCTTACTATTGATTATATAATATGTATAGCCCCACGAGGTTGGATATTTGCGCACTATCATATGCGACCATGGCTACGTCAAACTCGGAGCTATTTCTTTTCACCCATTGTGTGTTGTTGTTGTTGTAAGGTATTGTTCTTTTGCTATGCATTATAGTTTCTATGTCAGATTTTATTATTTCATTGCATGTCTCTGCCATTATCAACGCGTTTCTAACAGTCTGTTTCCTAATCGATGGATAAAAATCAACAATGTCAAATTGAACAAAAACGGCTCTGTCCTTACTTTCAATCTTTTTAAACCAATTTAGTGCATCCGTGGTATAACTCCATTGGTTTAATCCATAATGCTGTTTTACATTTATATTTATATTTTCAAGTATTTTCTTGCTGATTCTACCCACTTCTGATTTGGTTGGGTTGATCAGTCTGGTTGTCGGTTTGTTAGTAAATCCGTCCATATGGTCTTTAAGTAGAACATACGCCTGCTTCTTGTGTAATTGGCTACCCTCTCGCTGATCTTTAATTTGTCCGTTATTTTTTTTTTGCTTCTCTTTTTTCCTAATCATTGTTTGTGTCCTTTCTGTATGTCTTATTTATATCTTTCTCCAGTAATTGTTCACATTGTTCTGGTTTAAGCTTACTTCGTTTCTCATTTGTTTTTGGAAGTTGTCGATGTTGTCTCTAAATTCTATTTGGTTGACTATATCCATCAATTCTGCTTCAAAGTTGTCTAGAATTTTGTTTCTGGGTGGTGAATCCGAGGTTCATATTTTTGTTATGATCTTCGTATTTGTTGATGTAAAAGTGCGTCTTCCACCTTATCCTTCTATTTTTTTCAACTAATTTGTGCATGTACTGGTGTCTGGGTGGGATTGGTATATCCTTCAATGAGTGTTCGATGACGAATCTCTCCATGTTGCTGTTGTGGGTCTGTATGGTGCTCAACCTAGTTTTTGCATTGGGAGCGATATGGTAAGTGGTTATAAGTATGCGTCACAAATCTGCATAAATATATTATTAGACCTCTGTTTCCAACCGAAGAAGGTTCAATACGTTAGTAGAGCGAATGTGTGTGTGTGTAAATAAAATGGTATAATCATCTTTGGATCGTAACGTCCTGTCTCTTCAGATTGTCGCCAGGCGTGTGATAAGACAAGATAGCTTTTCATCACACGTGTTCATTCTTCCTGCAGATAGATCACAATACAGTGACAGATTAACTATGTAACAAAAGTAGCATAAGCTGCAATTTCAATTTAAATACTTGCAAGCTATCAGTTCCGATTCAGTGATTCTACACTTGCTCTCTTACTATAATACTACACAGCCCTTGATAAGGTGTTTATGATTAGTGATTTTAGCCAATTATCACTTTTTATTGGAGTAATTATTTTAATACAGTAAGTAATGGGAGTGCGGTATCTATGAGATACGTATACGACATATGAATACAAAAGTATTTGAAACTGAAGTCATAGGAACTACACAAAAATCAAAACTAAAACAAAGTAATACTATTATATATATAATTATATATTAGTCGCATTATCTGGCCGTATAGCAAATGAAAAAGATTTATTTATTTAGCATGTAAAACATGTATGTGCTTTAATATTTATGTGTATTTTCTTAATTTTGGCACACTTTGTAAGATATTCTACAGGCCAGGCACTTGCTTAATCCGGCCCTGTCACAATTCAGAGACAATCAGAATGTGTGTACATTTTCTGGGGATACCATGTGTAAACTATTACACGAGGTATGTCCGGAAAGTCTCCAGCCATTTTAGATATCTCGAAAATCGGTTGCGCGACCTTGATGTAACGGTAACCAATCAGAAGGGACCTTACCGCACATGTGTGAACGGAAGCTCTCCCGTGTTGTTACTCAGTGGGTAGTGAGACGCCATTGAGTGAGATTGTGTACTGTGTGACAGTCGCAGTCACAATAACCGAGCGAGTCATTCTTCACGTCTCGTGCAGGTTTTTTGGCATAACATCGCATCACCCAGCTCAGTCAGACCCCTCCTACTTCCGGATTTGGCCCACTGTGACTTTCCTAAAGAGATTTCAGACCGCGGAAGAGATTAAGGAGAACGCAACAAGGCAGCTGATAGTGATCACGAAGGAGGACTTTGCAGACTGTTTTGAAAAGTGGAAGGGACGCTGGGATAAGTGTGTGAGGTTCAAAGGGTGGGGTTGGGGTACTTTGAGGGAGACTAAGGCGCCATTGCCCTAGGTAGGCTTGTTCTTTTTCGTTAATATTAAATGGCTTGATGCTTTCCAGACAGACCTTGTATATTGATTCTTTCGGACTATTTCCCCCATCTTTGTTGTCATTCTCGCAAGGTTTCGGCCCTTGTGCACCTCCGGACTACCTGATTTGCTAAAGAACTTCATCTGGATCTGATGAATAATTATAATCTAGAATCATAAATTCTCTTAAAATATAAATTATTTTCCTGATATATGATGTTTTTTTTACTATATAAGTCAGAGCGGATATAAGAGAGCATACTTCATTTTTCTGTAAAAAAATACCCGCCACCAGGGTCGGTTCATCCATTAGGCAAACCTAAGCGGTCTTGCCTAGGGTGCATGGAACCCTTGAGCCGACCCTGCCCGCCACCAAAAGCTAGTCTTTAATGCAGTGCCCCCGAGAGGAATTTATAAGGTGGTGCAAAGCTGCCCGCCCCCATATACACTGCACACACACCCTCGTCTTTTGGCCACCCAGTGTTCATCTGCAATAATCCTTTTAGCACGCCATACTAAATTTTATTACTGGACATATCGTACTACCTATTTTATTAATGGACATATCGTATCGATTTAAAAGTTTTGATACAGAGAGATACTCAACAAATTATCTTGCCCCCTTCCTCTGGCCCCCTGGACCCCACTGGATCTGTACCTGCATTGCGTAACCTTGGTAATCTATATATATAAAGACCAATGTTGGTTGGTATGTTTGTATGTATGTTTTTCTATTCACGTCAAAGAGTCACGATGGAAATATAGGTTTTACTCTCTTCCTCTAATTAAAGCTGATTAAAGAGAGGAAAAGAGTAAAACCAGTGACTGACTGCTGGAGATTTGTGTTTGTGTGTAAGTGTAACAGCTAAAAGCTCCGATTGGCTTTCGTTTGAACTTTAGGCATCAACTGAGTTAAAACGTTGTTCGAAAATGTTAGATGAAAATTTTATAATATTTGTCTTTGGAAACAATATTTTAAAAATCAAACCCCCTAAAAGAATATATATATTTTTTTTATTAAAACGATGTTTAAAAATAGAAATATTCTAAAATATTAATCTATCCATAGTCATATTTGACGGGTACTATGCTAGTTCAAAATCAAAAGTGAAGCACTTGTTTTTTTTTTGCACTTGGAGAACAAAAACAGAATAATAAATTCTGATAATTCTAAAGTCTTTTATTTTTCAATCCATTCATTTCTATTGAGTTTAAATGTTTTTAGAATAAATTCAATACGTTCTGTAATAAATCTTTGGATATAATAACTATTTGGCAACTAACTTTTCCCTATATCGTTACTTTCTTTTTGAATTCTTATCATTTATGTATGTATTACATTCATCTACACGCGCTTCTCTCTCTCTCTCGCTCTCTCTCTCTCTCGCCCCCTCTCTCTCTTCTTTTTACTCTTTTCACAAACATGTAAACACAGCAATACATATAAATGTACAAATGCATATTTTTTTAGATGCGTCCAAACGCATCTCAATAAGACACTTTTCGGTCGGTCGGTTCGTTAAACAAAAGAAAGTGGAAGGAAGAGGGTAATGCGTTTTATTCTTAAATACAGACGTTCTTCTTCTTTCTCACCTTCTTCTTCTTCTTCTTCTTCTTCTTCTTCTTCTTCTTCTTCTTCTTCTTCTTCTTCTTCTTCTTCTTCTTCTTCTTCTTTAATTTTGCAAATAAGTGACAAGAGGCGGGGGAAAAGTTAAGGAAAAGAGCAAAGAGGAGACGCGTACGTAATTGGCGAGATTAGGAAGGGGAACACAAGGATAATAGAAGGTTGCCATTTTTCGGCAACATCTGGCTGATTTTTTCACAATTCAGCCGATAAAATCCATGTTTAATTTTTAACGCGATTTTTAAAACGGTAGAAACATCTACTTGAACGTATGGTCTTGTTTTCTGGCACATGACTTTTTCTTAATGACACCTTCAGCGTCTCTCTTTCATTTTCTGATCGTCATTCTCCCCCGTCGCACCTCTCCATAATTGACTCTGTCAATCGAAACTGTCAGCATAGGTCAACATAGGTTTCTCCAGTTTTTAGGTAATTCTGCATGGCTGACTGGCTATATTTGTGTCACGCGCACAGGCCGCACCATTGGAGCTAGAGGGTTGAAAATTTAAACATTTACTCCTCATTATGTCTAGAAAAAACTTCTTTTCTTTTAAATCCTCCCTCCCTAAATAGGTTTTTAGTGACTGGTGGAGATTTCAATTTGCAATGTAAATTTTTGCTAAATTGGTCCCTTAGTTTGTGTCTGGTAGCATTTCACGCTTGTTTTTTGAAAATTCGGACCTTTTAGTGATCACTGCACAACAAATGACAAGAGAAATAACTTATTAATTGATCACCCCCAACACGGCATGCTGCCAAAAGTGACGGTTTCTAATTTTCTTTATTAGTTTTTTACTCTCTCTCTTTTTTTGTGTAACTCATCTCAATTCTACTTCCTCTTCAATCTTTTTCACTTTTTCCCTCTCTTGTCCTAGGTGCCGGCAACACAGGCAGTCACACAGGGAGCTTAGTTCTAGGGGGCGCCTGTCATGTATTTGAGACAGTGGGGCTTTCCATATACAAATGGGAAAATGGTAAAATGAATTAATTAAACAGAATAATAACAAATGGTAATAAGAAAATTTCAGGAATATCTGTTCAGCTTGCCGAGGGCGCCAGGAACCCTACGACCGGCACTGCTGTCTCTGTATGTCTTTCTCTCACTCTCTGCTTCAATCGCTGCAAATGTTAATTTTTTTATTTAAATTAGTTGAGACTGAGTCTTAAGTCTTAAATTGCATTTGATTTTTCGCCGAAAAAGACCCAAAATGCTGGGTCTTTATTGTTAGGAAAACCCCATTCCTACCTCTAACCTTTAATCCGTACATTTTTTTAGTTGGGTTCCAGATCACAAGACTGACCGTTCCAGAGAAAGAAACAGTATCAGTAATTATATGATTATTCATGGTAATCGATTCAGTTTTCTCGCCGTCGTTTTTAATTTGCTCGCTCTATTTTTTAATTTGCTCGCTCTATTTTTTAATTTGCTCGCCCTATTTTTCTATTTGCTCGCTCTATTTTTTAATTTGCCTGCTGTAATTTTTAAAATGCACGGGAAAAGGTGTAGAGTTTTCTCTCTTTATCTCTCCTTTACTACATTCATATGAACACATGTACACGTGTTTTCACAAACATCCCCCGCCCCTACACACACGCCTATAGTCATTGACCAATTAATAAGGCAACCGTCATAAAGACCATCGACAATTCTGTATCCCTCAAGTTATTCTGCAATTTCGCAATAACTCTACAATCTCTTTTCATACCCGTTTCTTTTTGTACTACCCTGTGGTGGTGCTCCTCGCCACCCGTTCGACGGCGGCCACGTACGAAGCCATAAATTTACATTTCAGTCCGGACAGCGTTGAAAGGAAAATGAAAAGGAACAAACTCATTAGTTCTGGTTAGCCACTTAATAGAAACCGTCACGTAACCAACGTCTTTTGGCAGCATGTCGTGTTGGAGGTGATCAATTAAAAAAAATCAAAATGGGGGTGATCAATGAATAAATTACTTTTCTCGCCTTTTGTTGTGCAGTGATCACTAAAAAGTCCGAATTAAAAAAAAAACAAGCGTGAACACTGCCGGACACAAAGGGGCCAATTTAGCATAAACTTACATTGTAAATTGAACCACCCACTAAAAACCTATTTAGTGGGGGATTTTTCAAAAGAAGAAGCAAAAACTTTTTTGTAGGCATAATAAGTAGTAAATGTTGAAATTTTCAGCCCTCCAGCTCCGTTGGTGCGACCTGTACGCGCGACATATACATACATACATACATACATACGATAATTATAATGACATTTATTAGTTGAGAACATATATTTGCCTGGCGCCGGTGTGAGCGACTGTTAAACGAGCGGCCTAAATCGTAAATGTGAATAAAGAAATATTTAGGCCGCTCGTTTAGCAGTCGCTCACACCGGCGCCGGGCAAATATAAGTTCTTAACTGATAAATGTCATTATAATTGTCATATTCTGTCTGATATAAAATTATCCATCATTTGATTTCATACATATATACATAGCCCGCCAGACTGAATTGAAAACTGAAGAAGCCTATGTTGACAGTTTTGGTGACATTTTTGGTTGACGGTTTCTAAAAGGGGCAGTGGGGATAGATCGGTAGTGCAGACGATTGTGGATCCATAACAAGCCCTAAACAGACCTCTATAATTGGCAGCAAACAAAAACACGACAACTTTCTGACAAGGTTAGGGGTTAGGGTTAGGGTTAAGAGTAAAAAAAAGAAATGTTCAATTCAATGATCGATGACGTATACAATTCAATTTTTTGATGTTGTCGTCAGTTTCAACCAGGGTTGCCAAATTAGCCATTTTCTGGCTAGATCTGGCTGATTCGTTTTCTAATTTAGCCGATAAAAATCTACGATAGCTGAAAATCTGGCCATTAAAAAAATAATTAGTAAATTTATTAAAAGTAAATATACAATTTTATTAACAATCTTTTTTGAAGTCTTCGTTTATAGTCATTTTATTTGACAAGTCGGTTTTAAATGAGTATATATAACATTTTTATAAAGTTAGCTAGAAATTATAGACATTTTAATGACAGTTATAGCTATAAAAATACAAACCATACTTGGCAATACTTTTAGCTATAAAGTTAGCTGGAAATAGAAGATTTAGCTGCTTTTAGACATTTATAAAGACATTTATAGCTATAAATAACAAAGCATACTTGCCAATACTCTTAGCTGTAAAGTTAGCTGGAAATAGGAAATTTAGCCGATTTTAGCCATTTTTAAAGTTATAGTTATAAAATACCAACGATACTTGGCAACACTTTTAGCTATATAGTTAGCTAGAAATGGAAAATTTAGCTGAATTTAGCCATTTTAAAAGACACTTATAGCTATAAAAATACAAACAATACTCTTAGCTATGAAGTTAGCTGGAAATGGAAAATCTAGCCAATTTGAGCTATTTTTAAAGACAGTTAAAGCTATAAAGAACAAACCATACTTGGCAATACTCTAATAAAGTTAGATGCAAATGAAATATCTAGCCGATTTTAGCCATTTTAAAAGTTATAGTTATAAAAATTCAAACCATACTTGGCAATACATTTAGCTATAAAGTTAGCTGGAAATAGAACATTTAGCCGATTTTAACCATTTTTAAAGACATAGCTATGAATAACAAACCATAGTTGGCAACACTAATTTCCCCAAACTCAGTTTGTTCTCCAAGAACGAAGGTGTGTGTGTTTTTTTTTTTGGGGGGGGGGGAATAAACCTTCTGCTAAATTCTGATTGGTCAATATAATAACTTATCCGAATAAAGTCAACCTCTTCATTAATTTTGACAAAGTGAACACAACTGAAAACATCAGAGATAAAATATTTGTACCAAAGCTTTCGAGACACTAGTTGCAAGGACTATAGCTATTTGTGTACTGCCTGCATGTATCCGTGCGGGAACCCACGGTAAACCGACCTTGTCATATTCTGACGTTGTGGGACGCACGATACATACGAATATAAACTGTTTTTATTGATTTTAATGCTTGACTTCTGTTGCCTATTTCAATTTTTGGAGTAAGTATATAAATTACAGCAGATCTGATTGGTTTGAGGATAAACTCCGAATATTATTTCTTCGGCAAAAGGAATTTAATAACTAACTAGGAATCACTCAGAGAGCGCCGTACACTGTCTCAATCGTCTCAAGAATTCCTGGATCAGCTCCAAAATTTAATTACATGGCCTCCTCTTCCACAAAATCTAATTGAAATTCTTTGAGAACGTGTGGACAGACAGACGAAGGAAAGACACCGGGCAATTCATATACCTCTCCAACTTCATTGGCAGAGGTAAAATATTAATTGTTTGATCAGTACTCGATTCTTACCCGTCTTTTTATCAACGGGTCGGGTGATTGAAACTGAAGAAGAGAGAGAAGTTAATCGGCGAAAGGAAGAGAACTTCAGCAATTAGGCAATACTTTCCAGCGATTTTACCATTTTGTGCTTTAAGACTTAAGTTTCCCCGGCTGATAATCGTGCAAGAATATTGCAGAAGATTTCGAGTGAAGATGTGGACTCCGCAAAATCGAATCATCATTCTGGGTAAGATTTTATATCTACTATAATAATACACACCGTGTATTTGTATCTTCTATTATATAAAACAACTGGCTCTGTTTGTCACTGTGTTCCCCTTAAACATTGGTGCAGCACAACCAAATATGGTACAAATTTAGCACGCATGGACCTAGGATGTTTTAAAGTAAAACGTTTTGAGAAAAAGGTTTTAATGGTTTCTATTTACAATGTAATTATAATGCTAAACTGAACCCTTACTGTGGAAATAGACGGGGACAGTACGCGGGGCTACAGCATATACCTACTTCTCAATGTGTATTTGTATATTTGTTTTTTTGTCTGTAACATCCCAAACCAATTACATAATATACTGTAAAATGTTTACACCAACTGTAAAAATGAAATGAATTAGACAAAAACATTTCAGTAGTCAATATTTAAAGACTCGATCAGTAGTGAAAATGGTGATGGGAAGGGGGTAGGGCGTATACCTACTTTTCCATTTCCAGTTGTTGTTTGTATGTTCAATGTCTACTAATGAACGTGAACGTGTAAACAGCCTCGACCGAAACGCGAACACGGTCCGCCGATTCCGTTTTCCGTGCCACTCCGCTCCTCCAAATAAAATAATTTCTAAAGGAGTGATTCCCAACGGAAGGGGTGAAAGCTGAGTTGAGGGGGGGGG
>VCCN01003888.1:5374474-5388355 GCA_006491835.1 Architeuthis dux
TATATATATATATATATATTTCAGTGTATAAATTATTAATCCGCTGAGTAGCAGTAGGGAAATAATCCTTCCTCTTTATGGTTTACTAAACACTACAGTATTTTTAGTAGTCTGGGTTTTTTCACAGAAGCCCGCAAAATCTTTTTAAAATCCCATTTGACTATTGATGACAAAGATTACACAGGGGAAAGGCTATTTAACGGAGGTAGAGGACATTACTTCAACGACATACGTGGTTGGATGGCAGCTCTGAGAGGTACGGATTTTTTTATTTTGGTTTTTCACAGTTAAATCGTTAGTACTAGAAGTTGTAAAAACTTATAGACTATATATATTGGATACGAAGATATGCTACGCTCTAGGTTCCCTTCCTCATATTTGAATATCTTTCTGGCACCAAAGGTGCTTAAGCTTTTTCACTTCGATCGAAGCTAACTTAAATAAATTTTAATAACATCATAACTCGAAGAGGTGGTGTGTAATTAACACTGCTGAGGAGCCATGGCTTAAAAACACGGTATTGCTTTTAAAGTACCCCGAAACCGTCGATCTGGTAGACAACTGAAGATTTTCGAGTTACTACTTCAGTGACACACATGGTTGGATGGCTGCTCTGGGAGGTTCGGATCTTTTGACTGGAGGTCGAAATATATTTGGTAAAAATATCTGTGGAGTTCGAGCGGTTCTCTTAGTGACTTAATAGTTCACTACTTCAAAGCTGTTAATAGTGTAAATAAATGTTTATGTTTTATGTTTTATCTAAAAGTGACTGAACTCGTTTAAGAGGAAGGTTACATTGATTCAAATAGTGGGTGAGAGGTTTTCTATCAGAGAAATATAAATCTTATCTTACTTTTATTTCTTTACTTTTAAACAAATAATCAAACAGAAAGTCACATCGTTCAATGAATAACTGAATTGTATAATTCTTTTATTTTTGTGCTCGCAGTCTCCTATTTGGCACTACAACTTTGTAAGTATAAAAATGATAGCAAAAGACGTGGGGCATTTCGGATGGAACCCTATTAGCTTTGTTAGAGTTTAAAGATCTTGGCCTTGATGTTCCTATATCTTCTGATGGTCTGCTGATTTTTATTGTTGCATAGTACTGCACTTAGTTGCGTATTTTTCGGACAACTATCTTTGCTGATCCAGTGCATTTTGCCATTCGTCCAGGAACACAGCGACTTCACAAAATCCAATGATGCCGAAGCGTCATTCCATGGCAGAAACGTCACCACGAAAACATGGGAGAGAAAGAGAGAGATAAAATGCCAGGCGAAATCAAAACAACCAGAGTTCATCTTTTAGGATAAATGCAGATTAGTTCATTTCTAAGTTGATTACCATATGCAGAAGGCGTGCTCTTGTCGAAAAACATTTCAAATGCTAATTTTCCTTGAGTCAAGAGATACCCCCAAACTCCGAAATAAACTTAAATCAACCCTGATACTAATATCTTTGGTTTTCCTTTCTCCGCTATTGACCATCCATAGCTACAACTATCAACGTTAATTATATGGCTGTCTCCACTACCGGGCCGTGCGCCGAACCGCGTTGGTCAATGTCTTAGCGAAGACTGGCTATCCGTTAATCTTTTTGTTTGTTCTTCAAAGATTTTCCGCGCCAAAATTCAAAGTTTCAACCAGAAGAGGGCTTGGGAATTTACAAACGCGCCTCTCCTCCTTTCTCTACCTCTATATTGTTACATCATTTTTTTCATACTTTCAAAATTCTTGACTATATTTTCAGAAATTCTTCTGGTCTGGGTCCCGTTTAGTCTTTGCTGCCTGGAAGAAACCCTTAACACTTATGTCGAGTGTCTTGCACAGAAGGACATTGACCAAGAAGCACTCACGCCGTCAAACTTTACTTCTGAAATGATTGAAAACCTTTGCAAGTAAGTAAACGTTTAATATTTGATGAGTTTGTTTCAACCTGGACATTTCAGTTGATTATGGACGATTGGATGCAGGCTCGGACCAAGCATTTATGGGGCCCTAGACAGCATTTGGTTTGAGTGCCTCCCACTCCCTACATTCATTCAAGTTCTATTGTGGGACATTTCAAGCACTCTCGAAGGCCCTCTAGTGGCCACGGACCCTAAGCAGTCGATTAGTTCGCTTATGCCACCAGCTGGCCCTGATCGGGCTAATTCTCATGCTGCTATTCCCTTCAGCTATTTTGCCAGATTTTTTCCCATTTGCGGTAGTTAATTAACAATATATTATTGACTGGTGAATATCGAAACTGGAATATGAGTGTCGTGCGATTGAGACCATGATCGTACGTACACTCATATTCCAGTTTCGATATTCACCAGTCAATAATATATTGTTAATTAACTACCGCAACTGGGAAGCGGAGACTCCTGACAGGAGGATATGGTGCTACAAACTCTTCCAGACGGCTTCCCTTTCTGAATCCAACCAAAGAATCTGAGCTGAGGAGAGGAGGCAATGCAAAACCTTGGTGTTTGCCACAGTGACCAGTCCTTCTGCAGCCGCTGTGAAAATATTTGTTCATCTCGCATGAGCCTCACTGGCCACTGGTAGTCGTGCGGCAGACATGGAGTATCCAAACGCCACCCACTCCAAAACCCATACACTGACCCTATCAAAAAAAGTAACTTCCCATTTAATAAACCAGGTCACCTGGGACATACAAAACACATCTCTTTTGGTGACGTTGTTCACAACGACGAAGTGCATAAATATTTATCTTCATGATAATAAACATGTTTGAGACGTAACACGCTTTTCTCAATCTTTCTTTTCCACATTGTCTAATCATATCCACCATTCTGTCGGATTCCCTCACATCCAAACAACAAACATGTATATATATACGTTAATTTCCATGTTTCGCATCCGTAAATCATGGCTGGTATTATGCAACCGTTGTATACTTTACGCTTTAAGCACATTGGCAAGGTACTATTCATACCAAATGCTTTCCAACCTATCGTTATGCGTCGTTTTATTTCGCAGTCATGGTCTTTCTCTAGCTGTATTACCTGTCCTAGGTAGATGTATTCATCAACCTCTTCTAGAGCCTCTCCTTCTACCTTTATGGTTTTTTTCGCGACTTTATCTTTGACATTACTTTTATCTTTGTTCTGTTTAACTTTAAGCCTATTTTTTTTTACTTTCCCTGTTTAGGTCAGTTAGCATTTTTTGTAATTGTTCGGTTGCTTCCGACGCCATGGAGATGTCATTAGCGAATCTTAAGTGGCTTAAGTATTCTCTATCTATGTTTATTCCATCCCAGTCAGTTTTCCGAAAGATGCTTTCAAGGCTAGCTGTAAATAGTTTAGGTGATATTGTATCGCCCTGTCTTACTCATTTCGCTATCTTTATCTCGTTTGTATCTTTATGTAGTCTAATTATTGCAGTGCAATTTTCGTAATGTTTTGGATGATTTGTATGTAATTCTCGTTAACACCTTGTTCCCGCATTGCGTTGAAGACTATCGTGTGTTCTACCGAGTCAAATGCTTTCTCATAATCTACAAAGGCTAAACAGAGTGGTTTGTTGTATTCTAAAGACGTTTCGATCTTTTCTTTCTCTTATGCATTGTGTGAATAGCTGTGCTAGTCCTTTGTGCAGGATCTCTTCTGCATCTGTCGTTATGCCATCCTCGCCTGGGCTTTACCGGGTTTCATAGTTCGTAATGAAAATACTACTTCTTCTACTGTTATGTCTGGGATATCGCTAGTATCTAGGTGTTAATTCGTTTGTGGTATTTATTTTATTTTTGAGGAGTACAGATTTTCATAATAGTCTTCCGTTACTTTTGTCAATTTGTCCCTATTTTCTTAATTTGTTAATTTCTGCGTTTTTGTTTTCGTCTTCTTTGGTTTGTATCTTTATATTTCTCCTCTGTTTGATTAACTTTAATGTTGTTTTAGAGTATTTACCTGTGTTATTGTTTATGTGTTTATTGCTTACCATTTCTGCTGCTTCCTTAATTATATCTGTCAGACTATTACTCTTTTCCTCTATGTCACTGTCGCTATTCCACAAGGCCTGAAATCTACTCTAAGTTGCTAATGTTCTCTATCTATTTTATTAGGGCATCTCTTCTTCTTAAGAATCATTTTATTCCTTTTAGTTTTAAAGTTAAATTTAGTTCGGCACGCTACCATTCTATGGTCGCTTCTTATGTCTACTTTGTTTATAACGGTAACGTCTTTAATTCTATCGACCGTGTCAGTTATTATGATGTCAATTTCTTTATTTGTTGTGCTATTTGGGCTTTTCCAAGTCCATTTGCGACCTTAACGTTTTTGAAAGAATGTATTAGTTATCTTTAGACCGTATCTCTCTGAGAAATTTACTAGCATGTCACCTATCTCATCTCTTTGGCCTATTCCATATTTTCCTACGCTAGATTCTCCGACCTACCTTAGCATTAACGTCTCCCACGAGTAATGTGTAGTTAGTTTTCTCCTGATCCATTATCTTACTGATGTCGTCATAAAATTCTTTCGATCTCTTGGTCAGAGCTTGTCGAAGTTGGCCCATAAACCTGGATTACCTATAGTGTATATATTTTGCTAAGTCTAACTACTATCCAAGCTATTCTATCTGATATACTGTCAAAGCTTATAACGTTGCCTGCGATGTTATTGTTGACTAGGAATCCGACGCCACTGAATTTTTTATCCTCTTTATAATAGAATAGGTGGTTACTTACCGTTAGCTTTAGAAGGTTTTCCCCTTTTCTGTGGGTTTCACTTATATCTACGATGTGCCAGTCGATGTTGTCCAATTCCAATTGCAGTTGTTCTAGTCTATGGTCCTCAGCTATGCCACGAGCATCGTAGGTGTAGATCTTCATGTTGTTTAATTTGTTTAATGTCAAGACTTTGTCTTGCTTGGACAGTGTCTGCTCGCATTCGAGGGTACATTGCCCGCAGCCACACGAAACAATGCTATTGGACCTTTAGTAGGCGACGATCCAACAGGAACGCTACGATATTTATATGGTTGTGCTGTCATATTGGATTTGGGAAGGTGATGGCTAGTTTATCTCACCTGTTGCCAGTATTTTTTGGTGAGCATTCAGATTGGTGCCACCTTATTAGGTATATTCGGTGGAGCCCTATATATCTACAGGGGGTCTCTATATTCAACGCCGTCTTGGACGGTACTCCATATATCTTGAGCCTTCCCTATCCGCCACCTGGGGATGTGTTGGGTAGCAGAGAGATGCCCCAGTTGGAACAATTTAAGGGACAGTGCCCCTCTTTTAAAAAAATGTTTAATGAAATTATTTAACATATAACGAGATTAATTAATTTAGGTCTAATTATTATTTATTAATCCCCAAACCGTTATAAGTTTGTTTACATCTAAATGTGGAGAAGTGATTGTAGTGGCACCTAGCGGACACTCCCAGAAGCAAACACTTTATTCCCTAAGCCCGACACGGACGCTCACTCTTAAATCAGATTTCGTCCGTTTTATCCAATATCCGGCTTAACGTGGTCCGTTTCAACGAGGTTTCACTGTACGTGTAAAATCAGCAATGAAAATGGTGGTATAAAAGTTCTCTCTTTTTATAGGAAGAAGAATGATGCATTTCGTTGTATGAGTAACGCAGCCGGAGAATGTGCCCAATATTACCAACAGATGTTGATCATGGGAATGGATATTACATCTATCCGAATTGCTTATACGGGACTCTGCGATGACAAGGAAGGTAAGTACAAGTCAAAACTTTGCAGAATGGTTATGTGTATTATGGATTTTACAAGCAGAATATGTTTGGATAAGTACACGGGGAGTTTGCATTTAGTTTTTAACTGGCAGTGACCGAGTTTTGAAACAATAACAAACCAAGAATATCCAAGGACAGATAGGAATAACAAAATCCCCAAATGCTGTTAATGGAATTTTATTTTGTTGGTGAACCATGCAGATACGAGGAATTTTCAAGTGTCAAGCGGAGTTGAAATGCATAAATGCCTGTCAGGAATTTTATTTATCGATATTTTATAACAAACCAAAAAATAAAATGTCGATATGTTGTTCAATTCATTGAAATAATTTAGCTGATGCAATCATTCTTCGACCAAGAACAATGACGTGTTATAATGTTCGGTACCAATAAATAGGAATGGAAAACACAGACAGAGTCAGTGGGCCCCATGTCTTTCATTCCTCTTTCTAATACAAAATTCACTCATACAGAGGGAGCCGCTTATTGTGATCACTTTCGGACAAAGACTTTTAGATAGCAATAACCGGCTGATTACATTACACAAAGGATATAAAGGTTGGAACAATTTACATTCATTGTTATGAATTAATTATTATTCCAACTGTTGTTCAGACAATCCAAACTCTTCTTCCTATCTTTGATGTTAACACAACGTTTCAGCGGATTCATTCTACGACCTTCTTCCGGTGTAATATGTAAGATCCGTAAGGAAACAGAGAGGAAACAGGACTCTTTCTCCTGTAGTGCCCAGTTTTTTTTAAAATACCGTTTTCCCTACCACCACAATTTGCTGTGTCACTATATATGTAATCAGTACAGTGAATGAAACTTTTGACGTATTTAATAAATCCTACCTATGATACCACAGTTACGTGAACAGTTAGTCAGTAATAGTAATAAAATATATTTTGTGATCTCCGACATGGAAACAAATGGATTTGTTTTTAACAACGAGAAATTCAATCATAATACAGGGTGTCCATATATTATCTATACAATTTTGGAAATTTATTACAAAAAACAAAAACAGTGGATTCCACTTAATAAGACCATCGATTATTGTGACCGGCCGCACAATATGCGCCGTTTATTTGTACCAAGCAGCAGTGCGACCGAATTAACATTTTTTAAAAATAAAACCTGATAGAATTACTAAAAATATATTTTTTAGTTCTCGAAACAACTATCTTTCAAATATTTTAGCTCGTGACTCAAGTTAAATGTGAAATAAACGAACTCTCAAAAATATACCGTGTTATTTTGTGGTTGACTGAGTTACCTCCCTTGTGACAGTTACTGCCCCAAACAAGAGTTTTCGTTATATATCTTTTCATAGAAAACTATTTGCCGTGTTATTATGACCAATGCGCCGAACTCTCAAAAATATACCGTGTTTATTTTTCTTAACATTAGTAGACTTCTACATAGGCGCCATTGGTCACACGTAGCATATGTAGACGATATTCAATTTTCAGCCAGAGAACGTTTCATTGAGAACGGCCATCCCCCAGTGAGACTTTTGGGCTATCCCGTTATCAGGACTGTCTTAAGAATATTTGCAATCTACTGGATTTGGCCCACAGGCCGTAGTGTCAACTCCTGATTTAATACATGGGTTCAATAAAGAGTCAAGAACTGATTTAAACATGAATGTAAACATATGTTTAGAGAAGGTTCCCTATGTCTGCTGTTTAATAATATGAACCGTACTTTTTATTTTTCAAATTGAATTCCGGGGCTGCTAAAATCGTGCCCATGCAGTTCACTTGTTTCGTGTGGCTTTTCCGATCCCCAAATCCTGGTGTTGCGCCTAAACGGGGCTTCGGAAGGGATGGACCGATTCCTTTGCCGTTTAGATTTTTTGTGGGTTACGTTAAAGACATTGTCTATCACACAAACGTTCAAGACTTCACCGAAGTAAATAATCCATCATTGATAAAGAGATTCACCGACGTATCTGGCTGGAAATTGCATATCGTCTACATATGCTACGTGTGACCAATGGCGCCCATGTAGAAGTCTACTAATGTTTAAAACAAAACTTTATTACTTTGTTTTAAGCTGTACAGATAATTTATGGATAGCACGTAGCTGTATAATATTCGGACCTCTTTAAACCAGTTAACGGTACCATTAATTTAATTAATTAATCCCGGATGGAAGCAAAGATTAATTACGTCACGTCTCGTGGCAGAACAAGGAAGAAGACGGAATTATAAACGCTAAATGAGCGAAAACTTATTTGTCCAAGAACAGCGTTCTCCTTATTGGAAACCGTCAACCAAAACTGTCAATATAGGTCGATTTCTTCAGTTTTTA
The DNA here is from genome assembly GCA_006491835.1 of Architeuthis dux. Taxonomy (NCBI): domain Eukaryota; kingdom Metazoa; phylum Mollusca; class Cephalopoda; order Oegopsida; family Architeuthidae; genus Architeuthis; species Architeuthis dux. The sequence continues at coordinate 5,382,521 of VCCN01003888.1, forward strand.
TGTGATTCTGCCTGCCTGTCTGTCTGTCTATGTATGTGTCACGCGTACAAACCAATGGAGCTAGAGGGTTGAACATTTAAACATTGCTGAACATTTAAACATTCGCTCCTTCTTATGTCTAGAAAGAAACATTTTTTTGTTTTTTGGATAAAGTTCATATGGGGGGGGGGCATATGAACTTTATGGGGGGGTCAATTTACAATGTAAGTTTATACCCTCCTCCTAATCATCATCATCACCACCATCATCATCGTCGTCACCACTACCACCACCAACATCATCATCATCATCCTTTTAACTTCTGTCGTTGGACATAGACCTTCCCCAAGATTCGCCAAACCCCTCGGTCGTGGGAGTCGCGGTGCCAATATTTTCTGAACTAGTCTAAATCGTCACGCCATCTTATTTTATGCTGGCCACAATTTCGCATATGATCTATGGGGATTCACGTAGTGAGTCGCAATGTCCAGCGGTTGTCTGACATTCTTGCAACATATCCCGCCCATTGCCATTTGAGCTTTCTAATGGATTCTATGATATCTCTGACTGTTTTTTCTCTCTAATATACTGTGCAGTTTTGTGATCCCTCCATGTGACGCCAAGCATGATCCTCTCTTGTGCACGTTGCATAGTTCTTAGTTTGTGAACCAATCTTTTGGTTAGGTTCCATCAGTATCGATAAATAGGTTTTTAGTGGGGGGTTCAATTTGCAATGCTAAATTGATCTCTTAGTTTGTGTCTGGCAGTGTTCAAGCTTGTTTGTTGAGAATTCAGACTTTTTTTAGTGATCACAGCACAACACAAGGCGAATTAAATAACTTATTCATTGATCATAGCCTTTTCCAATTTGTAATTGATCACCCCCAACTCGACATGCAGCTAAAAGACGTTGGTCACGTGACGGTTTCTATTGAGTGAGTAACCAGACCTGTTTTTATTATTTTTTTCTTTTTCTTTTTCTTTATTTCCCCAAACAGCCTTTGTAGCTGGTCTGCCATGTTTCTACACCCACTACGCAGACGTGGCCCATGTATACGACGGGATTGTCAATCGAAGTGTGGCCCTCAGAGACAAACTCTGCACATACGAAATGTCCCTTGAAGAATATTTCCAGCAATATTGTCCGTAAGTATCTTTAACCTGATTATCGATTCACATGCAATATTTACATCAAGAACCTGTCCTAGGGTCCCTGGCGCCCACTGGCGGTGCCAGACCAGGGCAAGCTCGGGCATTGCCCGGGCTCCCAGCAGCCTTGCCCTGGCTTGCAAAATGTAATCTTAATGTGACCCCGAACATACTTTGTGACTTTGAATTTGATTTATTATATAAAACTCATATTATTACTTATAGTTATAAGGATTTTTCAAAATCAGAAAATACTGAACAATTGCATTTATAAATCAATATTTGTATTATTATTGGATGAAGTATTGTAACACACCACTTAACACAAACATGGCGCAGAGAGTCGGATGTAGGGAGTAAGTTTATAAGTGTGAATATGTTATGATATCCTACTACGAAAAGGTTATTCCGGGGCCAGATACCTTAGGAAATAGGTATATTGCGTAGGTGTCCAACAAACAGGATGTGATTGACACCTGCGTAGCGTTTGAGAAACCTATAAAGCAGACCCGAACGCGGACAGAAAAACTCGGCAACTCAAAGAAGAGAGAGACACTAGCGGAGCCGGAAGGCCCGAGACCGCTGTCTCTGTTGGGGAGAGTAAACTCGGAGACCCAAGCAGCTAGGGCTGGGAAGACATAAGACCAAGTTCCCCTGTTGGGAACTGTCTCTCGGCACCCATCATCTCTCTTCCACTCTTCACTCTCCGGCCGACAAAGATGTATGCTATGAAATAAAATATGTCCAGATATTTTTATAAGCAAGTCTTCGAGTTTTCTTTCTATCCAAGTCCAGGACATTCACCCGCTATACAACAAATAGACTTCTACTAATCCATGAAGTCTTCGTGGCCAATTGGTAGGCGTAAACTGGTCTCCCTCTGGCAATCAGGGTGTGAGTTCAATTCTCATCGAGTGCTTATTCTTTATTTCCGATTGCGCTGTTATTCGTTGCCATAGAAACAGTGGCTCGAATTAATAAGTTGTATAAAAACAACTAATATTAGGATGAAGGTAAAAATTAGTCAGATTTAATAAAGGTTACATTTATGTTCATGCGGCTAGGTTAGTTAGGTAAAAAAAAAGAATTTTGTCATTTAAATTCATAAGAAAATTATATATTTGTATCATCTTTTAATGATCATAGTTACTGATGGGATGAGTGAGCCTGTTGTTCATCACACAGTTTCTCAAATCTTGGAATAAAGCTGGAGACAGCAGCCCTCTTTTCCTGTTTCCCATTAAATGTTGCACGATACTTGCTTGTTATCACTACCACCGCTGAAAACCCAGCTTTGCAGAGATAAGCCGTCGCAAATGGAATTAGGAATCAATGGTTATATGCAACTACTAAAACCTCAAAAGAAGAAGAGATCAAACGAAGAATCACCCTAGGTTGGCAAGCTTTCGCTAGAGCAAGCTCAACATTCAAGAACAAAAAGAAATCCCATTAGTCCCGAGAAGAAGAGTCTATAACTAATGGGTCCTCCCGATAGTCACCTATGGAGCTGAAACGTGGAACCTAACCAAAATATTGGCTCTCAAACTAAGAACCATGCAACGTGCACAGGAGAGGATCATGCTCGGCGTCACGTGGAGGGATCACAAAACTGCACAGTATATTAGGGGAAAAAACAAGAGTCAAGATATCATAGAATCCATTAGAAAACTCAAATGGCAATGGGCAGGTCATGTTGCAAGAATGTCAGACAACGTGGATCCCCAGAAATCATATGCGAAACTGTGGCCGACAGAAAATAAGATGGCGTAACGATTTAGACAGGTCTGGGAAATCATTGGCAAGGTCTATGTCCAACGACGGACGTTACAAGCTGCTGCTGATGATGATGTACCGAGAATGATATTAGGTGGTCCAGAAAGAAATGGCGTTTTTCAAGTATCAACGATTTAAATGGAAAAACGGGACGGGTAATAGATAGCAGGTTTAATCAAAGTAGTTTCCAAGTGATTGAATACACCTTTGCCAACGTTTAACAAGGCGATTTATGCCCTTACAGTAAAAATCAATATCCCTAGACTCAATAAACACCCTAAAAGCTTCTCCTGCAGCGGAGTATGTCCTCAATATCATTGTATATCCATCGCTAATAAGTAAATTGATCGGAAAACAGTTGTCGCTGGCAGCCACTTTGAAATGTCATTTTATGATTTTTATCATCATCATCACCGCCAGCACCATCATCACAACCATCATCACCACCATTACTGTCATCATCATCACCACCACCATCACCATTATCATCACCACCACCGCCACCATAATCAATATAACCACCACCATCATCAATATCATCACTTCCACCACTATCACCATCAGCACAACCACCACCATCAACACCATCATCAATATCATCACCACCACTATCATCACCACCGCCATCATCACGATGATCACCACCATAGTCACCATCATCATCAGCATCATCACAACTACCATCACCACCTTCACCATAATCAATATCATTAATGACAATAACAATGATAATTCTTAATCACTAAAAATGATAGCCAAAATAATGTTAGGATGCATCCATGGGACCATGATTAGCATTTCAAGCTTATCTCATCGCAGACCATTACAATTACACTTAAGGTTGAAGATTCCATAGGATGAAAAGTAAAACCAAGATTAAATCCACTGTAAATGGTTGCAGTAAATGTATTTATTTATAAATTAGCTATAAAAAAGTAAACTGAATTCTTTTGAAAGAAGAAAACTGGCTGCCATGTGCGACATATTGAAAATTGATGGCTCAATATCCAAATTATTTTGGAATGCCTTTGGCTATAAGTGTACCAAATTATATGCTTTTATCACAAAATGCACAATTATTTGGCTAAGCGGCCCCACTAGTAGATTTTCTTGATTTAGGTCCCCTTTATAGCAATTTCTACAGGCCCCGCTAATAGGTTAATCCGGCCCTGACTGAAATATATGCGTAAACACAATCGAAGGACAAGCAAAGTTTTAGCAATGAATGCTCACCGTGCTAATTTAAAAAAAACAAAAAAACACCTTTGCTATTTATTTACGATACATTGTTCTGCTTGTAAAAACAATTAAAAATCGAAGAAAAACAAAGAATAAAACAGGTCTGGTTAGTCACTCAATAGAAACCGTCACGTGAACAACGTCTTTTGGCAGCATGTCGTGTGGGGGGGGGTGATCAATTAAAAAATTGGAAAAGGGGATGATCAATTAATAAGTTACTTTTCTCGCCTTTCGTTAGACAGTTATTACTAAAAAAGTCTGAATTTCCACCAAAAGTGTGAATGCTGCCGGACACAAACTGGGGATCAATTTAGCATAAACTTTCATTGCAAATTGCCTCCCTCCCCACTAAAAACCTATTTAGGGAGAGAATTTAAAAAAAAAAAGAGAATTTTCTTCTTGACCTAATAACGAGTAAATGTTTAAATTTTCAGCCCTCTAGCTCCATTGGTGCGGCCTGTACATCTGATGCATACATAGCCAGACAGCCAGACCAACTTGCAAACTGAAGAAACCTATGTTGACAGTTTTGGTGACAGTTTTGGTTGACGGTTTCTAATATCCTTGATGACCTTTTTTGGTTAATGGCACCCCCCAGCAAGAGAGTAATCTCTCACCTGGGACCGCCGTAAATTGTTCACAAACTGGCTGTTCCAGTTCCACGAGTTGAACCATGCAAAGACATATCTCGCTAAGCGCGTTCTAGAAAATTGGGCGTTTGACCCCACAGATGGCCGCACAGAGCTGGTAATAGGCCAACGCCAGATTCCAAATTGCTCATTAAGGATTTATGTAATCGGTGCTAAATACATATGATTTATATATGGGTATATCAGTGGCGGCGCTAGGCACGACTGCCCCCACCCCTGTATATTTTCGCCCCTCACAAAAGCAAAAGGTTTAAACAGTAGGTCCGATTGCTCCTCCAGAGCTCCATCCCCACCCCCTATTGCAGTGTCCGTCTGTTCCCACGCGCACAATGAGTAGGAGTAGCGCCCACCCACAATCATAGTCCCATGCCAACTGGCCCACCTGAACCCCCACTCCCTCCCGGACCTGCCTGTCACCCGGCAGGGAAGACAATTTAAACAAAAGCACTCTTTCCAATGCTTGCAAAGAACACGTACTAAAATCATAAGCAGTGGTTATTGGCTATAATTTTGAATTATTTGATTTTAGTCATTAACTGCTGTGTAGCGTGTATCAATTTAAATGAAAATTATTTTCGCATTGTAGGTATCCGTATAATAATTAGATTATAAAGAGTTTTTGGTTGTGTTTTGAGTTTTCACGTCGTAAATTGGAGGTAATGGTAATCCTTGGTCTTACAGATGTAAAATCTGGTAGTTAGACACAGCACGCAAAGGATCCAAAAAGTTAAACAAAGGCTCCAAAAAAGTATAACTATACAACTTATTGATCAGTTATTAACGCAATAAAGAAGGTAAAAGCCATTAATTTGTTCTTGTAAGCTTTCGGAAAGAGAAGCCCAGTCTACGCCAGGCTGCTGTGGAACCATTCCGCTACGAAAGCTCATGGTTTAACAGGAGTCAATTTATACCTATAAACCCAGCCTTCATTCCGACTCATCGGCGACATGTTTGTTGTTGATATTTGAGACAGTAGTAGTCATACTAAATCCATTTATTAATTATTAATACTATTATTTAGGTATTTCTGCGCACTTTGGACACC
>VCCN01003889.1:13164-28476 GCA_006491835.1 Architeuthis dux
GTGGTATTTGCTCCCTTGCGCAGCCTGGAAGGACATCACAATCCTATATACGTAACTACCTATGAGACCTTTTGTCATCAGTGATGCTGCTTGGTTAATGTAAAATATTTCTCTAATTCCCCCAACCACGTCCTGAAACCGACGACTTCTTTGCTAACTAATGGTGTAATATTTTTTTAAAAGTATCAACTCTTAGCGCGTTTATACTAAACACGCAGCGTTTTTTTCACTCTATCATTCTTGAAACCCGCTGAAAACTTGAGATTCCATTTTTGTTTATTCATTTAAGTCTTCTATTTTCTTTTTAAAGATCTAGCAGAAATCGCACGAAGTAAAAATGCAAAAGCTACCTACCTGGTTAACTGTCGTGTCGTTGTTTGATCTTTTCTTGTTAATTAGTTTTCTTTATTGTTGTGGCCGCGAATCGTTCGGTGGTAGAGGATAAGTTCTTGTTAGGACCCCCAGATGTGACCGTGGCCGATGTAGTTCGCAATGTGTATTCAAGCTGAATACCCTGAGTAACTTGGCAACAGACTTCCATATGTACCGTGATGCGTGTGCCTGCAAAGTTTTCGGATGAAAAGAACAAGACTGTATTTCGACCGAGCGTATTTAGGATTTATTCACTTTTCTTTGAATAAGACACAGTTCTTCCGTTGTCGGGGTTTTCTTTCGACATGCAAAAATCTTTGTAGTAGTCTATCGCCAGAGAGAGGAAAGGAAGGCTCTTAAGGTTAGGTCAAAAGGACAATCACGCGCTAATGTTATGTTGGTGCTATGTATGAAAAATATCAAAGTTGTAGCTGGTCTACACACTTAGATATGAACATATATTTAGTGTATCCAAAATAAGCGTTACAAAGCCACACACCATGGCGTTTATAGGTATAGATAAGCCTTGATGAATTTCGCCGAGTTTCATTCGGTGTCTTCAGAAGCTCTTTTGCAGTGCAGAAAACTCACATGTGTGCAGTCCGATCATTCACATGTTTGTGTGAAATGTTTACTGAGCTGGGAAAAACAGAGAGAGTGTTGCTTGTCGGAAATAGTGGGAGGGGGCGATGATTCCTAAATGTTGGTGAACTGTGGGTTCATATTCTTGTTATCTGTGTGCCTAACATGGGGTATCAGGAAAGTTAGTTTGGGGGTGTACGCCAGACATCCGGACCTATGTCTATTAGCCTTCAAGTGGGTGGACGGTGTATGTATGTTTTATTTGTTCCGTGTTCCCTTTTCCCAAAACTGGGTGCCCATGTGTGTACATACAGATATATGCACAAACATATACACGTATAAATACAAAAATACATTTACACATAAACATACAGAGACATGAACATACATGAAGAACATGCATACATACACAAAACACAACACCTATATATCCAAACATGCGTACACATGTACATACATTCACACACGAGCTATTAAAAAAATTAATCTAAGGCAGCTCTCTCATGCTTATTATAATTTAATAACTGAATCTATGTATTTATTACATATTATGAATAACTACAAATGATATCATAATACATATCTATTTATAAATCTGTACATATCTAAATCTACCTCATTATATATATATATATATACAGATAGAAACTCAAAATAGTTTATTATTAGGAAGTCAATTTTTTTTGTTATTTGATACATTTCTCATTTATTTCATTATTGCAAACTAGCTGAAAACCTACCTACAAGCAGTATTTGCTGCTAGTTCTTGTGGTGTATAGTGCCTTCGTCCTCGGGAGGAAAATCGGGAACTTGGACAATCAAAAAGGATGATTCGAAAAACTGGTTGTAAAAATATGAGACATATTTTTATTTCAAACTATACATTTCGTCGGCCGGGAGAGTGATGAAAGAGATAAGGGTGCCGAGAGACCGTTCCCAACAGGGAGACCGGTCTCGTGCTTTCCAGCCTGGCTTAGGCGATCTGCTTCAATAAGTCCTCTGAGTTTCTTTGAGCTTCTGTTCGGGTCTGAATTTTTCTCCGTCTCTTAGCTCCCTTTATCAGGTTTGAACGCCGACGCTGGTGTCGTTTCCGGTTTACACCTACGCATATGCTAAGGTGACCGAGTCACTTCCATTTCCGCACATGTGTTTGGCCTCGAAATAACCTTTTTGTAGTAGTATATCATAACATTCGTCCTCTGCGTATTTTTCAAAATATACACCGACATCTTTCTCTCCCTCTCTGACATTCCACAAGAGAAAAAAACAAAAACACACAAAAAACAAGTCCTCACCCGTGATCAATTTGACACAAAAATAAAATCGGGTTTGGAAAAAATTGGTTAAACAAAAATCGGTACATTAGTCGTTTTCAACTTTAACAGGTTTATCGTTTTTTTTCTTTTATCACTTTCTTACATCCTAAACCTATTCTTCAACCATTCTTTCTTCCACAACTTAAATATATGTGTAATTTTGCTACTACAAAGCGCAAGACCCCTGTCCATAAAAAACTCATCCTCACAGGGCTTTCCTCTCGCCCTAAAATCCCATGTTATTATTTTTAGGCTCTCCTAGCCTCAACACCAAATAACATATTATGTCCCCAGATAGGTAGTTCTACTAGAATCTACACGCGACTGAATTCGCTCCCCATATTTTTGGGCTCTCTTGAACTTGGTGTCGGCGCATGACTTTAATTCATAAGCGAGATTGCGCTCCCAGTATTTGACTGAACGCCGGAAACTTTTTTAAAATTCCACTAACAATATTAGCACAGAAAAAACAACCTTGCCCCTGCCGCAAACAAACGCATCATATCACTCACCAATTGCATTACTTTAATAGTTTAATTTTCCCAGTATTTTATTTTATCTTTCTACAATTTTATTTTTAATTCAACTTATATCCACAAACCATCTTTCAATATTCACATATAACTCCGATATGTATATATCTATATATTTTAAATCTTTAATTTAGAAACTCTCACCTCTGAAATGCAAAGTTCAAAAATTCCCACCTAGCGCTCAATTCCCCATATCCAGAACTTGGGCCTCTTCTTTTTTTCCACGTTAAGGATTCTGCCTAATTTCACAAGACATCCTGGCCCCAACCGAATTTTGTCCTCATTTTTTTTCAGGCTCCTCAGCCAAAATACCCCCAAACAATTACATGTGATTAAGACCTAGCTTAAGTCAATTTCCCATTTCTTCACACTAAAAAGGGACATCCTAGCCCTCAGCGAATTTCAATTCTTGCCTTCATGGACCGCTACTTATATAATCAAAGAGAGAAACGCTCTCCTAGGCTTTTGACTTTTACCAGAATAAAACTTATTTGGACACTTGAAACGCCAAGGCCAACTGCATTGCAAAACTAGATTAATTCTTACGGTGAAAATTCATATTGTAATCTAACTTCATTCATAAAAAGGGAAATTATTTTCCCATACTTCATTGCTCTAGACAAGTGACCTTTGATGTCAATGTTGTCGCAACAAAGTTTACTATCACTGACTTCCAAATTCATAACAATCCGGCATTCCCAACCACACACATTAAAGCCCTGAATATACGTATGTTTCACACACACACACACACACACACACACACAAAGTACAAATCTACGTTCTAACTATATGTGATAAATCAAATCTTTTTCTTTGCAATTTTAAGGATACTTCTCCTTTTCCTTCTTTTTTCATATTAATTTTCGAAATCTATATCCCACCCACTCGTCTTGTGCATCAGCTGTCCTGTATTTATAATTTAGTAAATAATTTCATTTGCTTTCTGCTAAGTCTAAAAAATATATATATCATCTCAGGTTCTCATATCTATACATATAATTCAAAATTCACAGAAGCCTGTAGTAGTTTTATACATTTATCAGCAAAAATTGTACTTCCAACAATATTTAGAGTACAAAATGACAATTATAACTGTCATAAAAAAGACAGTTTGCAAAACACAATATTATTGAATAAAAAGAAATTGTACAATTATCTCAAAAAAACAAAAATAGACAATTCTGAAAATTGCAAGGTCCCATTGAAAAACATAACAGAGGCATTCCTCTTTAACATAATGATACAATGGAAAATGAACAAAACACATCCGCATGAATTCATCTCATGCTTAGATTCGATCTTTAGATCTGCTCATATTTTTACTACCTCCGTTAACTGAATGTGGGCGTGGAGTGTTCACTCAGGACCTTTTTCACTTATTCGGTCCCATCGCTTCAAACTGCTATCTGTCAACGTCCCTACAAACGACTCCTTCCAGGTGCGGAGAAATTTCTCCAGCTGGTAACCATGGCGAAAACACCATCAAATTATGGCCAGCATTCGATATGCTGAGTCAAAACAAAGGTACCAATAAAATAAAACATTAAAAAAACATATTTTCCATCAATTAATACAAAACAATCTGTAGATCTTGCTCTTTTCCTCTTCTCTTAGGGATCTCTTCTGCTGATAATAAAATGGTAAAAACCTCATTGCTACATGGCTAAATTAGTTGTTATAAACAAAAAGTCCGAAAAATACAACAGAAAAGAATGTTCATCATCATCATCTTTCCACATTTCATTTTAACTTTAACTTTTTTGTTTTCAACATTCCTATAATTTATAATTAGTAAACTCTCCTTATTAAATTTCAAAGCACTACATACAAAGAATGGAAATCGAGGGTCGGACTCAGTATTTCCAGAGCCACAACCCCTTTTTGACATGAAGTGTAAAAGTATGAGATACGATATACAAGGTCTAAAAGAGAAAGCACCGTCATACTCTGTCTGTCTGCTTGATCACTGTTTGACAACTCAAAATTCAACAATATTCTGGATGTGAACTTTAACCTAAAAATAGTGTGTTGACAATAGATTTTGCAGTAACACATTTCCTTACAGTGCAAATCCATAGAGCAAATTCGAATAATAAAATTCATACAAAAGTATATGAACATGTTTATACATTTTCAACAATCCTAAACATTTTTTCTTAACAATATAACAGCTTTACTGTTTCATCAAAACGAGCGCATAGAACACCATAACAGAGTGGACATTTATAACAATCGAACATTTAAAGGAAGAAAGAAAAAAATGTTCATTTTGCTATTCCATTAAAATGTCTCTTGCTTCTCTTCCTTTCCGTGTCCAGTCATTTCTTTCTTTTTCTTGTTCCCCTCTTTCTTTTTTTGTATGTAAGTTTCATGTATATATCTATATTTTTTATATTGTGTAAGCAGTTATGTTTTCTTTTTGTTCCCTTCCGACAGGCACAAAACTAAAACAGTCTTCAAACATACCTTGATTGTCCTTTTTCTTTCAAATTAAACTTTCATTTATACCCTGGATCGTCTGGTGATTCATTCCTTTTCTTCATCATCTCTTTGGGAGCCTCACATCATGTGTCCGTGGCATATTTCTCTAGATGTTACTGGATGTCTAGTGGTTGGTTCTGTTTTTTTTTTCTCGGTTCCCCAGGTTGTTTCAAAATACATCTTGTCAGCGTATCAGGTCACCAAAGCACCAAATCAATGTATGTTGCATAATGCCTTCATCCTCGAGAGGAAAATTGTGAACTTGGACAATCAAAAAGGATGACTCGAAAAACTGGTTGTAAAAATATGAGACATTGCTTGGGCAATCTGCTTCTCTGGCTGAGTCCTCTGAGCTTCTGTTCAGGTCTGAGTTTTTCTCTGTCTCTTAACTTCCTTTATCAGGTTTGAATGCCCACATTGGTGTCGTTTCCAGTTTCCACGACACCTACGCATATGCTACGGTGACCGGGTCACTTCCACACAGGTGATTGGCCTCAAAATAACCTTTTCGTGGTAGTATATCATAACACCTGCAGAATGCCTATGTGGGTGTCAAAATGTCAAAGTTTTATACAAGGATCCTGGAAAACCTTTGATTATAAATCAAAATTTCATTTTGCATGTAAAATGTATATTTAAACTTGTATATGATATTTAATCGCAATATGAGTCCTGATACAATTCTTCCCTCTTGCTTTGATATTGACAACCTTCCTTCACACAACAGTTTGATCTGCCATCACAACCACTAACCAGACAAACAGGTGGTAATAATATTTGAATTACAACTTAGACACAACACATGCCTGATTTCCATTACAGCATCTAAATGTAAACTGCCAGTTTACCATTATACTTTCATTGTAAATCAAACCTAAAACCTCAAATTTGGTGGCCAGAGCTCTAGCCATCCTTGTGTTATGTGATAGACAGATGGACAAAAAGACATTTGGTGAAATATAGTAAAATGGCTAAAATGAATTCGGTTTAAATGAAAATTCCATAGATTTAAATAGATATTTTAAAACATTTATTGTAGGTTTTCATGTTCTCTATTTAGAAATCAAACTTGAATTCTATTTACTCAAATGATTATTCATTATTATTTAATCGGATTAAAAAATATAAGTCATTTTCTTGGTTATTATTTGCTACTAAATCCTGGAATAAATAATTCATTATGATTAGAATGATTAATTTTTAGTTTTAAGCTGAGAATGACAACATGTGACAGGGGAATAAAATGTAAATTAATGAATGAAAACAAACTCAGAGTCGTCCAACGTGAAAATCAGAGACAAAACTGTTGATCTGAAGGAGACCAAATATCTGTATGGCAGACTGGTGGTCCTTACCAGGTCTAACAGACTGAAGGAGACCAAAAACACTCTATTGGCAACTACGAGTTCACATAGACACCAATAGTACTCTTTTTCCCCAATGGGGACATACTGCCATGCACTGACAAGTCAAAGTTGATCCACTTCCTAGAACAGTTGGCAAAGGAACACACAGCAGATCATGACCAACTGCAAGATACAGGTGAAGTGCCAATGGACACTGAAACTCTGAGCTCCAGTTAAGATGGTCATCTTACTCACAAAATTGCACTAGTGGATGGCATGGTTGTTGTTCAAAAGCTGACCAATAAGCTAGAAACAGTGGTCACAGTCAAAAATGTAATGATTGTTTTGTATAACGGCATATCGACCCTTGGTGGGACATTTAGTGCCGAATTCAGTTGGGGAGGGATCCCATGTCCCCGTAACTAGAGACTTGAGGGGGGAGAATCCCAAATCTGCCACTGAGACAAATCTCACGAGGACCGGGATAAATGGGTGGAGATCCCAAAGCATGCTAATGGTGATCGCCTCCGACCAGCTGGCCAAGATGTCCTGTGCAACTTCTCCCAGGAAGACACGAGGACCCCCCGAAAAGCCGTGGTTCTCTGAACTTCGAGGCCATGGCGGTTTCGAAGAACAGATACTACACTTTGATCTTAGCCAAAGACCTTCAAAAATGTAGTTGAATGGTTCTACAACATACTATTGTCCCTAACCAGAGACTACAATGAGGTGATTTTTGACACGTATCACAAGGAAATAATGCACTCGAATAGCAAATCAGAGATGACCCAAGGACATTTCAAAGTCATTGAATTGTGGAATTAATTATTGAGGGAGATATATACCTGTTGTATAGCCGTGAATGTCCTGGACTTGGATAGAAAGGAAACTCAAAGACTTGCCTGTAAAAATATCTGGACATATTTTTATTACACAACATACATCTTTGTCGGCCAGAGAGAGATAAGGAGAACCGTCAGTCTGTCCCCAACAGGTACAGCAGTCTCGGGCCCTATGGCTCCACTGATGTATGTCTCTTCTTTTGGGTGTCGAGATTTGTCCGCCCTTGTTCTCTGTTCGGGTCTGCTTTATAGGTTTCTCTAACGTCTACGCAGGTGTCATTCACCGGTCCTCACATCCTGTTTGGGACACTGACGCAATATACCCATTTCCGCACAGGTGTCTGACCTTGGGATAACCTTTCGTCACAGGATATCATAACATACCATTAGAAAGAGAATTCCATCAGCTTTCCAACAGGGTATCTGATTTTAAAACATATCATTAGAAAGAGAATTTCCTAAAAAGTGAAGCTAGGTATGTAGCATTCTTTGAAAAATGCTACATACCTAGCTTCACATGTTTAGCATGACAATATACCCTGTTGGAAAGCTGATGAAATTCTCTTTCTAACAATATATAATTGTGAATTAAATGATTTTAAAGTACTCAGATATGTCAATTGGGAGACGAGATATGAAATTCTGGGTTTTGTTGGTGTGCCTGCAGCCACTGTTTTATGTAAATGAGGTAGTTCATCCCAACTTTTGTCTTGACCCCATCCTAAGGAACCTTTTGGTACCCTACTTGTAGGGTCCTGCTGGCTCCCAGACTATTTGCTTACTTGCCAAAGAATAGACCAGCTTTTTTAAAAAAATGGATAACAGAAAACCGATCAAAATAATTGAAATGGAAAATATACATGATTTAAAATACAGTCCTGTTGATGTTACACTGCATATTTTACCTGATTTGCAGAAAAACAAAGAATTCAAATTTCTTGTAACATGTTTTCCCATGTGTGTTTTTAGAGTTGATTCAAACATTAACAGAAATAAAGTCTCTCTTTTTAGTGCGTGATTTTACAATGAAAACTATTCCTAGAAGACAGAGCATACACAGCATGAGAATATGGTTACTCTCTAGAGTGTGTTCACATGTGATCTTTTAAAGATGATGTCTTTGAAAATGCTGTTTCAAACACTTCACATATATAGAGATTCTGTTTGGTGCACGTTCACTTGTGTATTTAAGCAGGACCTGCTTGAAAATACAAAACCACACACTTTATTTCTTAAAAGAACTTGCTCCAGTGTGTAGTTGCAAGTAAGTCTTGCATTTGAATAATGTGAAAATGTTTATCCACATATTTGCATGATTAGGGTTGCTTTATTGTATCTTTACAAGAACAGGATTTTCCCTCGGTGTGTTGCATGTAACCTTTTAAATGTTGCTTTCCTCCAGTGCGTGAAAAATGCTGATTCATACACTTAGCAAGTGTAGGATTTCACTCCAGCGTGTGTTCGCATTGGTACCTTCATAGCCGAATTCCGTTAAAATGCTGATCCACACACACTGGAAGAAGGGTTTTTCTCCAGTGTGTTAGCATGTGTTGTGTCAGATTTTAATGCAGTGAAAACACTAATCCACACACATGACAAGAAAAGGGTTTCTCTCCAGTGTGTGTTCGCATGTGGCTCTTCAATGCTGAAATGACTGAACATGTTGATTCACACACTTGACAAGAGAAGGGTTTCTCCCCAGTGTGTGTTCGCATGTGTTGCTTCAAAATGGAATTGTCTGAAAATGCAGATCCACACACTTGACAAGAGAACGGTTTCTCTCCAGTGTGTGTTCGCATGTGGCTCTTCAATGCTGAACTGACTGAAAATGCTGATCCACACACTTGACAAGAGAAGGGTTTCTCTCCAGTGTGTGTTCGCATGTGTTTCTTCAAAACGGAATGTTGGGAAAATGCTGATTCACACACATGACAAGAGAAAGGTTTCTCCCCAGTGTGTGTTCACATGTGTTGCTTCAAAGAGGAACAGACTGAAAATGCTGATCCACACACTTGACAAGAGAAGGGTTTATCTCCAGTATGTGTTTGCATGTGCTGTGTCACATGTGTACTCTGGGAAAATGCTGATCCACAAACTTGACAGGAGAATGGTTTCTCTCCAGTGTGTGTTAGCATGTGTTGTGTCACATATGTACTCTGGGAAAATGCTGATCCACACACTTGACAAGGGAAGGGTTTCTCTCCAGTGTGTGTTCGCATGTGTAACTTCAAAGCTGAATTCTTTGAAAATGCAGATCCACACACATGACAAGAGTAACATTTCTCTATAGTCTATGTTTGCATGCTTTCCTTTTTTAAAAAAACAATCAACTTTGCTCAAAAGATATTTCTCTCCCGTGTGTCTGCAAATGTGAAGTCAATGAAATGCTGATCTATAATTTTTTGGTTGTTTGCTAGTAATAATTTCGATGTGTAATGTGTGAAAATCCTGATCTACACTCTTGACATGAGGTGAATTTCTCTCCAGAGTCTCTTAGCCATTGTATTCTCAAAATTGAAGCCAGTGGAAATGATGATCGATACACTGCACAACTGTAACATTTCTATCCAATGTGCGTGTATGCAAATATATTTTGAAATGTGATAATGTATAATCCTGCAACTGCCAAGAATATGTGTAAATACTTTTTCAACAAATGGTTTCTTTCTTCATTCTCATCTTCAACATCAAATCAATAATTACAGTTTAGAGCCATCAATTTTTCATTGCAATATCTGTGAAGATAGAAGAGATATTATTAAAGAAAATACTAAATTCATGCATTACTTCCAATAACAAAATTATAACAACTCAGTTTGTTTTTCTATGAACTCAAAATGTCTCACATTTCATGTTCTGTTAACAATAATTAAATTGAATATAATTTAGAAACTTGCAAATTTACATTCTTTAGGTTTATTCATCAGGAACAAGACACTTTATTATCCATAAAAAATAATGAGAAAAATTGTTTAGATTTTAATATTCACACAACAAAACAAATGTAATTGTACAAAACCATTTCTGATCTTGAAAAGAAAAATGTTGCGTTTTTCCATGAGATAGTGTGTACAGAAGTAGAGAGAGATTATAAATGGATTCATTTAGTTGAATTAATAATAATAACAAATGCATTTATAGAAAGCGCCCTTTCTTGGGAACCTCAATACTTAAGTCCCCACTGGACAAAAGCACTTGAAAACATGTGCAATTACTTGCAGTAAAAGTATAAGGTCTATTAAAGAAGAGTACGAAGAAAATGCAACTTGCCAATAAAGGTTTTTTACAAAACACAGGGCAGGAGCTACAGTTACAAAGCGTATTTATTTACTGAGTTCATATAATCATGAAAGTCACGAAAATAGAAAGTTTATATTTTTTTATTTAAAGCCTGCTAATGAATGTATGTTCCAAATATCATTGGGTAATTGATTCCAAAGTCTGGGTGCTATATAATTGAAACTCCTGTGCCCATAAGTCATATTTATATGGACAAGTTTTAAAATCAAACCAACTAAATAGTGGATGTTAATAAGAGCACAGAGTTCAGAAGGGCTCATATTTAGATAAGATTTTTAGTTTTTCCATGGGCTGCTGTGGACATAAGTAGAAAGAGATTTGATCATTATTTTGCCGAATGAAAACATGTAGAATATAAAAAAGTAGAAAAGTACAAAATATATTTCTGTTAAAACAGAGTACATTTTGACTTTTTCAGAGTAAAGCAACCATTACTGTCTGAGAAGATTTAAGAGACAAGTGTTGAGAAAATGATTTATTTAAAAAAAGTAGAAAACAGTTGGCACAATGTTACATGTGTGAAGTAAAGGAAGAAAGGAAAAAAGAAAAGGTAAGTAGAAAACAGTTGGCGTAATGGGTGCTAAGTCAAAACGTCCAATGAACAAAAGGTCCAATGCAAAAACGTCCAATGAAAAAATGTCTCACACATACACATACACAACATACACACACATGCTATGTCAAGGGATGTGTTTGGTCTACAGTATGGGTTCTATAATCTACCTAATTGAACTGAACAGGTTCCCCTTGATTAACGCGATTAATTAATCCCCAGATGGTACCGTGCATATCAAAGTTGTGTTAATTAAATAAAACTCAATCAATGGTAAAAATTACACTTTATCTATGCTCGATTATATAGCGACTGAACATATTTAACTGTCACTGGCTATTCTATAAAGTACAGGATATGATACTCTTGTAAAGAAAATAAGAACAAATGTGAGATAACTGTTTATTAACAACATTAAATTAGTTTTAGCAACATTTACTTTCAGAGGAAAAATCATCAAGATTTGAAAAGGTCCAATATCAAAATCCATATCCATTATTTGTTGTTTAATAGACTCTAAATTACAAAGGAAAAAAAGAAAACAATTGTCTTGTAATATAATGTAGTACTTACACAGTTCTATGTGGTAGTACTAGTAGTTATCTCAACGCACAGAGAAAGTAGTGGGAGATGATTGCGGAAGTCAGTAGAGGCCACTATTTTGATACTGTGAAAGGGATGGTCGCTACTAATTAAAACATGTTAAGCAAAACTCGTGTTACACAAAACCATGTTAATTAAGGGATAACTGTATCTGTGCAAACACGTGCCACATATACACATGTAACATCCACATCACAGACACACATATGGTGTACGTGTGTACATATGTAGCAAGTGTGTGCACATGTGCATGTGAAATGTGTGCATGTTTGTATATATATATTTTTTCATCCCTGTGGATATGTGGCATGTGTGTGAACTTGTACATTTCAGTATGTAGCATGTGTGCATATTTGACATATGTGTGCACATGCACATGTGAGTACGTGGTAAGTGTGTACATATGTATAAATTGGCCCTTTTTGTATTGGACATTTTGGCATTGGTCGCTTTTGCATTGGTCCAATGCAAAAAAGGCCAATTTATACATAATAGCCACAATCAATTAAGATTTCCCATCCTTTTGCCAGAAGTATCCATTCCTCAAATGTCCAGTGCATAGCACATCTGGTCAGACTCCCCTCCAAGGGCCGCCTCATCTACCAATGTCAGACTGGGCCTTTTTTCCAAATAATCTCTCCTCTGGCTTTCCAGAATCCATAACTTAACTTTGTTTGGGAATTTCCTTCTGCAACAGATCTGGCTTAGACTCCCAAGCTTTGACATTGGTTGTTTGAAATCATCAAGCACATACTGAAGGAATTAGCATGTGTTGCTGTGTTCAGTATATGCAGTTGGAAATTTTCTGACTGAGAGTTGCAGTTCAACTTGTCTACATGTATCATTGTCAGTATAGTTGGTGAACAGCATCATCTGGCTCTCTCTGCCTGTGTTAACCTTGGGGAAGCTTTAATTTTTTCACATGATGATAAGAACTTGACTACACAAGGAAGCTACCTAGTGCTACTTACAGTCAGTCTACTTTCAGTGTTTAGCTACCTAGTGATGAGTGCCTGGCTATACACTGAGGTGCCAGGATAGTTGGTAACCATTCACAATATCTATTTCTGCAGAGGAGATAGTCTAGTGTATAAATGAACTGCATCAAAAGTTGTTACTGGTTTAATATGAAAGGACAACCCATTAATTTATTGCCAGTATAGGTTTGTCCATAACAGCCAAAAATAAGTTCATCTTCCATTTAAGCTGCACAAACTGTCCCTTGCTTTCCCACCTGTACATTTCTTTACTTCTCAATTTGCAAGCATATATTTCTAAATTCCAAGAAAGGAATTCCTCTTCATTTTAAAAATAATACAAAATTCCCTACCACATAGTAATGTTTATTTTTTTTGTATAAAAGAGACTGATTGTTGTTCAACTGTTATGTTTTTCCATTATCTTCATTGTCAAACTATTTTTGAAAAGTAACATTGAAGGGAAATAACAATGGCCAACCGGGAACCGGGAAAAATACTAAATTTTAACAATCAACCACATGTTAGATTTCGACATTTGACCACAAAAATATGTTTTATCTCAATATTAAAAACTGTCAGAGGCTGTCCGTGTCCGAACACTGGAAATACTAAATTCAAACGTCTGAGCACGTTTGAATTTAACATCTTTCCTTGTCCGGGCGTTGGAATTTACAACATTTTAAGGCCCGAATAAACCCCAGGGTGGTCCGGGCAGCTTTTAGTAGCACACAAAATTGATTATAAAAGATCAAAATATTATTAAAAATTTTCTTTCTTCAAATTCGTATTTAAAAGAAAAAGAAATTAAGCGAACGTTACTTATTTCGTCTGGTTTGTTTTCCTTCACGCAATATCAACATTAGAAAAAAGATAGAAACTCTAACATTTTAAATAAAGTATGGTTATTTATAGCTAAAACTGTCTTTAAAATTGGCTAAATTTGTCAGTTTCCAGCTAATTTCACTTTTTGGGGGCTTTATAAGAAAAATGTTCCCACAAAAACATCGGCTTGCAATTCAAAGCCGTAGGGACAAATTTGGACCTTCACCGTTTTTACTCCCACAGTCAATAAATTCCTCAAGTTAATTTAAAAAAACAACCTTTGAACATTGTTAATCAGAAAATTATACAAATAAATTCGTAGAAAAAAAACCTTTGTTTTATTCAACTGCAGTATTGAGATATTCTTCTGAATTATCTCAACAACCAAGTGTCGTCTGCCATTCACTCCGTGACACACTCGCCTTAATTCTTGTCTCCAACTCGTAAGTTTATTCAAAACAATTTTATTATTTTTCATTCTATGAATTTTTTGTTACTTTTTCTTTTTTCCTTTAATATTTTCTACGATATCTAAAATACTAAAAATGTATTAAATGGAGTATTTTTTCCAACATAAGGCTGAGTAAATGATAGAAACATCCGATCAGACTAATTAAATGCCGAGCGGAGATACATAATGTAGCGATGGGAATGAAGTGGCTCTAAAGTGGGTGATCGATTTACAATATACGTATAATGTTAAATCGAACCCTGACTTTATGTGGTCTTTCTGACACCCGATGTTCAATTTACAATAGTCTTATTCGTAGTTTCTGATTAAATTTTTAAAGATTTATATGAAAGAATCATTTTTCTTTTTTACGTATTTTTCTTTATTTTATTTATTGGTAATCTTTTTACGAGTCTAAAATACGGTAGCATAAAACCGGCTTTAAAATTGGCTAGATTTTTCAAAGCCTGATTTAAAAATGGCTAAAATTGATTAGATTTTCCATTTGACTCTATCATTTTTTCTTTTTTACCATAACAATATAAACATATATGAATGAAATCTTAAAAAAGATCTCAGACACCAAATCTTTGATTATGAATTTTCGAACTAAAAAATAATCTCAAAAATAATAGCAGACAGCTGAAGAGTCATAATAAAAAGCAGTGAAAACAGAAGAGAAACTCAAAAGCACAGAGGGACTTTACTATAGTGTTGCCAAGTATGGTTATTTATAGCTAAAACTGTCTTTAAAATTGGCAAGATTTGTCAGTTTCCAGCTAATTTTATTGCTAAAAATGTTATATATACTCATTGAAAGCCCACTTATCAAATAAAATAACTATAGACTAAGACTCCAGAACAAATTATTATTAAAAAATATGCATATGTTTTTGGGAAACTTACTAATCGTTTTTTTTAAATGGCCAGATTTTCAGCTATCATAAATATTTTATTGGCTAAATTGGAAAAAATCAGCCAGATCTAACTGAAAAATAGCTAATTTAGAAACCCTGCATTACTACCCTAATACTGTCAGGGCTGGATTTAGACCTTGGGGGCCCCGGGCCACTTCATGTTTGGGGTCCCCCTCATACACAGAAATTAAAATACACAACAAATCACAAA
>VCCN01003889.1:33122-44744 GCA_006491835.1 Architeuthis dux
TAATTATATGAACTCTGTAAATAAATACATTTTGTAACTGTAGCTCCTGCTTCGTGTTATGTAAAAAAACTTTATTGGCAATTTGCACTATCTTATATGTTTACTGCAATTGATTGCATATGTTTGCAAGCGCTTTTGTCCAGTGGGGACTTAAGTATTGAGGTTCCCAAGAAAGGGCGCTTTCTATAAATGCATTAATTATTAATTCAACTAAATAAATCCATTTCTAATCTCCCTCTAATTATGTACACAGCAACTCATGGAAAAACTAAACATCTGATCTAAATTCAACTAAATAAATCCATTTCTAATGAATCTGTTAAATGTGAAAAGATGTAAAGATAAAAAGTTATTCTTACTTTTCATTCTTTTTCTTTTCAAGATCAGAAATGGTTTTGTACAATTACACTTGTTTTGTTGCTTGAATGTTAGAATCTAAACAATTTTTCTCATTATTTTTATGGATAATAAAGTGTCTTGTTGCTTATAGAAAAGTAAAATTTCAAGTCTCTAAATTATATTCAGTTTAATTCTTGTTTCATGAACAGCAGGATATCAATTTCATTTTTTAACTGAACATGAAATGTGATACATTTTGAGTTTAGAAAATCAAACTCAGTTGTGTTAATTTTGCTATTGCAAGCAATACTTGAGTTTAGTATTTTCTTTAATAATACGTCTCCTTTATTCACAGATATTGCAATGAAGAATTGATGTCTCTAAACTGTAATCATCGATTTGGTGTTGAAGATGGGAATGAAGAAAGAAACCATTATGCATTTCCACATATATTTGCATACACACACATTGGATAGAAATTAGAAATGCTATGCTTGTGTGTGGAACATCATTTTCATTGGCTTCAATTTTGAGAATACAATTGCCAAGAGACTCTGGAGAGAAAATCAACTCATGTCAAGTGTGTAGATCAGCATTGTCACACAGTAATCGAAATTATTACGAGCTAAGAAACAAAAAAGTTATAGATCAGCATTTTCATTGACTTCACATTTGCAAGACTGGCAGACAGACACTGGAGAGATATCATTTTGAGTAAAGTGGATCAGACTCTTTAAAAAAGCATGCAAACACACACTGGGGAGAAAGCTGTCTCTTGTCAAGTGTGTGGATTAGCGTTTTCACGGAGTTCAAATCTGACACGACACATGCTAACACACACTGGAGAGAAACCCTTCACCTGTCAAGTGTGTCGATCAGCATTTTTACAGAGTTCAGATTTAAAGAAACACATGCGAACTCACACGGGAGAGAAACCCTTCGCTTGTCAAGTTTGTGGATCAGCATTTTCACAGAGGTCAGATTTGAAGAAACACACGCGAACTCACACTGGATTGAAACCCTTCTGTTGTCAGGTGTGTGGATCAGCATTTTCAGACAATTCTGCTTTGAATTCACACATCAGAACACACACTGGAGAGAAACCATTCTCTTGTCAAGTGTGTGGATTAGCGTTTTCACGGAGTACAAATCTGACACGACACATGCTAACACACACTGGAGAGAAACCCTTCTCCTGTCAAGTGTGTCGATCAGCATTTTCACAGAGTTCTGCTTTGAAGAAACACATGCAAACACACACTGGAGAGAAACCCTACTCTTGCTAACTGTATGAATCATCATTTTTTAATAGTTCACATTTGAATAAACATGTTCTCTCACACTGGAGGGAAGCAACATTTAAAAATTATGCAAAGTACAGAATAAAAGCAACCCTAATCATGCAAATATGTGGATAAGCATTTTCACATGATTAAAATGCACAACTTCCTTGCAACCACACACCGGAGAAAGTCTTTTTAAGATTGATTGTTTTGTTTAACGGCACCTCGACCCTTGGTGGGTCATTTAGTGCTGAATTCAGAAGGGGAGGGGGGATCCCATGTCCCTGTGACTAGAGACTTGAAGGGGGAGAATCCCAAAATCCCTGTCACAGACAAATGTCACGAGGACTGGGATAAAGGGGTGGAGATCCCAAAAGCTTCTCAGGACACATCCTAGAGCATGCTAATGTTGATTGCCTCCCAACCAGCTGGCCAAGATGTCCTGTGCAACTTCTCCCAGGACGATACCCGAGCATGCCACAAGGACCCCTGAAGGGCTGTGGTTCTCTGAACTTTGGGGCCAGGGCGGTTTCAAGACACAGATACTAGACTTTGATCTTAGCAAAAAGGCTGCAAAGCAATCTCTCTTTTTAAGAAATAAAGTGGATGGTTTTGTATTTTCAAGCAGGTCCTGCTTAAATACACTAGTGAACATGCACCAGACATAATCTCTATTTCTGTGAAGAGTTTGAAACAGAATTTTCAAAGACATCGTCTTTAAAATATCACTTGTGAACACACTCTAGAGAGCAACCATATTCTTATGCAGTGTTTGCTTTGTCTTCTAGAAAGAGTTTTCATTTTAAAATCACATTCTAAAAAGAGAGACCTTATTTCTGTGAATGTCTGGATCAACTTTAAAAACACATGGAAAAATATGTTACAAGAAAATGATATTCTTTTTGAAGTATTGAATTCTTTATTTTTCTGTGAATCAGGTAAAATATGCATTGTAATCTCAACAGGAAAAACTGTATTTTAAATTATGTCTATTTCCCATTTCAGTTACTTTGATCAAATTCTTTTTCTAACGATATATGTATATATCTCTTTTTTGTGTATGTATGGATGTATAAGTATGTACACACATGGGCACCTACTTATGGGGAAAAGGGACACAGGACAAGTAAATCACGTATACACCACCCACTTGAAGGCTGATAAGTATAGGTCTTGCTGTCTGGAGACTTACATCCCAAACTAAGGAAACTTTCCTGATATCCCATGCTAGGCACACATATGACAGATATAATCGGATTGCACACACGTGAGTTTTCTGCACTGCAAAAGAGCTTCTGAAGACAAATAATGAAACTCGGCAAAATACCTAAAGGCTTATCTTCATGATAATAAATATATTTGAGACATAATGCGCTTTTCTCAATTTTTCATTTCCACATTGTCAATTTACCACTACCATATATATAGATCTATGTATGTATGTTTTCATGATTGCTTTCTTTCTTAAAGATGAAATAATGTACCAGTCAGTTTGGCAAGTAATTGCATGTCTGATGATACAATCCCATTCAATAATACTCTCAAATTACCTTTTTCATCTATTATTAATTTTTGCCCAGCATTTTCTTCTATCTTAAATTTGTCAGTTGCTTTGTATCGCAACTGATTCAGAAGGGTTAGTCTACGGCAGTGAGTAAACAGTGCAGGTCGGAAATAAACAATAAAGAATAAGTCATAGGCAAGACTCGAACTCGCATCCTTTCTTTCCTTGGTAAGCTGCCTATGTACGGCACTGCTTCACTGACTGAACTTTTATAGCTGATAGAAGATGAAATCTAACTGATAAACCCCATTTTCATTCATCTCCGATCGTTTGGAACCACATTTGTTATTGTTTTTATGTACACTAGTAGTAGTAGTAATGTTTTCCTGATTCATTTCAATCAAGATGATTGTAGCTTCCACACATTTTTTTGTTTTTATCCCAGCCTTTCAGTACTGTGTAGCATTCTTCCGTGGTATAAAATGTCTGGTAATCTTCAGGGTATTTTGAACAGGACCATTTCTTTCGTCCAAGGTAGGGGGTTATGTTGTTTTCATTATTTGCTTTCCCCCCATCCGACATCCTTCATGGTGATTTGAACTTGCAACTACCAACTCTTGTCCTCTTATGTAACTTGAGTGCTCCTCAAATTGTTAAAAGGTACGGCTGTGAACTATCTTTTTGTGGTATATGCCGGCGATGGCATTTGGACAGCTGAAGGCTAAGACAGATAAAGAATGGCCCATACAGGAGAGAGAGAGACATATATATTTATTATGGGATCTGCTACCGATTGACAGTATGTTTCATTGCCGCATTCAATTTTTCAAGCGAATGAGGTGAAAACCAAATAATCAAATCATCTTATAAAGATATTGTTTTGTACACGTCAGCAACACATCCAGCTCTTATTATTCTTTTTTTTATTATTTTTATTTTTTATAGTGGGGAAGAACATACACCTCCAGTGTTCCTAGATATATGTAGATAAAAAGGTGGTATTAAAAATGACCATTATACAGTTACCAACACTTCAAAGGGATTTAACCAACGATGCTTCAAAAGGGTTAATAAATAGTGATAATTGTTCCCCATTCAAAACATGACGCCATTTTGCTTTCTATGTGAGAACAAATTTATTTTGACGGCAACAGAGCAGGAAGGACTGAAAAGTAAATACAATAAATACTGTCACTATTGACACACATTTCTTGTGTGTTATTCTGCCTGGAATATTAGACGACAAAATGAAAATATGCACGATTTTTCCAGTAAATCGAGCCGTCCGCATTCTGACATTTCTCCGTTTGAACAAACATTTCTGTCTAGACTATAAAAAGCAAAAGGAATGATGACTTTGTTTTTTTTATTAGGATATGTGTTTTTGTTTTTGCTTTACTTTATTGGACATTCGTGCGTGTTTCAAAACATATTAACTCGAAATACATGGTTATATATCTGGAGACTGCATTATGTGCACATAAACGCACACATACGCATATTTATTACTGTTTAAAGGATATATATATATATTATATGTGTGTGTGTGTGTGTTTTCCCATGTAAAGTAATGGCCATTGCTATTTCGTTTGATTACATTTCGGCTTTTGAAACGTTTTTATAGAAACGTTCTACTTTCAGTGGAGGAAAACCTGTTCCCATTTTTTAAAGGGTTTAAAATGAAATTTAAATAAAATGAAACTTGCCAGGTGAAAATTTCAAATATTTTCACCAATCAGTTTAATGACGTAATCGGAAATGTTTGTCTTTGTGAAAAGCCGAAAAAAATTTCTGCCGTGTTTGCATCGGATTCTAATTGCAATGAACACACTTGCCTTCCTCAACTCGGAAGATACTTATTTCATTAGCTTTTCACGAACATGGTGTGAATTCATTGAAATTTCGGAAATAAATTAAAGGCGAACAGAAATTTCACGTGGAGGGATGATTAAAAGAAAGAATTTCCTTTCAAAACAATGAGAATAGGCTGTTCTGTTTTCTTAGTTGTCTATTTTCAATTTCGTTTTTTCTTTCTTTTCAAGGATTTTCCTTTCTTTTTTGGTTTATCTTTGCTGTTTTTTCTGAAGGTTCTTTCTTTTGTGTTCTATGGTTTTCATTCACAACTGAAATATGGCTTCCTTTTTATTTCACCATCTTTCTTTCTTTCTTCCTTTCTCTTTTTTTTCTTTTGTCAAACTCTGGAGCAGCCAGGCTTGTCTTTCTTTCTTTTTCTGTCTTTCTTTTCAATCCTTTTTCATCTTACCTATTTCTCTCTGTTCCTCTCTTTCCACTTTATCTCTTTGTAGATTTAGTGAACTACAACAAGCCTGGCACAGGGTCACATCATCTGGGGCGTTGGTGTCGACCAAATCCACACCACTACCTAAACATCACTCTGCATTAGGGACAAGAGATTTCTCTCAGGCCAAAGCAAAGGGAGACTACCCAATACTTATCTGAATTTTATTAGACCCGCTCCAAAAAACTAATCAAATCTGCCTTAGCCCACGGCCCACCCTTCGACAAAATGCCATTGAAATTCATTGAGAACTTTCAGAGATAGTGTAGACAAACATGACGGATTACATACATATATGAAAAGAAATATCTCTCAATCGAAAAAAATATATTGGAGCAGCCCCAAAAGATAATAACTTTTTTCCGGAACCCATTGCCTTCCATAAAATTTAATTGAAATTCATTGAGTACTTACAGAGATATTGTGTGGACAGACAGACGGACATGTGTGAATACATGTATCGCTTCCAAGTTCGTTGGCGGAGCTAAGAGAAATCTCAAAATCTTATTCTCTTCTTTCTGAATTTTGTTGGACGGATTGTTTTAATCATTTCATATGTTTTTAATATTTTCTGTCCATTTAAAATACAAAGGAATAAACAGAAGATGTTCTGATATCAAAAGATGGACTTTGACGCCAAAGAAATTATTTGATTAATTGCGGAATAGACGCCCCCCCCCCAAGTTTGCCTGGTTTCTTATATTCTTTAAATCGTCTACATTTGTGTTATTTTGTCAGACGATTAAAAATGAAAAAATCGATCACAGTCAACAAAAACCCCCAAACTACAAACAACAAATGTGAAACTTTGTTAATTCTCTTGAGGAAGCTTGCGATGATAACTCTGTTTTTAAAGGGGGAAAACAGGAAGTATTGCATTTCAATATTAGAGCCATTAACCTATTCACTGCCCAGTATATTCTTAACATTGTAACTCCCGTGCCGAGTTTTTCTCTTAAATATAAACGGAAATATAAACAGAAATATAAACTTCTCATTCCATATGAAATATTTCAAAACATAGAGCTACCCATAAGGCCACCTTATATTCAATACATGCTCAGCTACTCTCCCGTCGTCTCGCATTTAGTAAGCATACATTACACATTCGAGTCGGAGTTTGTTTCTTAGCTTTTCGAGTAATTGCTGAGGGGAAATGCCTCTCCGTGAGTCGCAGGAGGTTCTCTTCTTAAATGGTAGACCCCCTGTTGGACAAGCTCAATGGACATGGTTATCTACAATCTGGGATTTAACTTTTTATTTTATACCCTACAGAAGCATTGTACAGAGGATTTACCTAACATGTCGGAAAATACGTTCGTAAAATACATATTATTTTGTCCATGGCACTGGACTGACGACTTGCTAAGACGAGTTATCTCGCCCATGGGACCGGACTGACGACTTGCTAAAACGAGTTATCTCGCCCATGGGACCGGACTGACGACTTGCTAAGACGAGTTATCTAGCCCATGGGACCGGACTGACGACTTGCTTAGACGAGTTATCTCGCCCATGGGACCGGACTGAGGACTTGCTAAAACGAGTTATCTCATCCGTGGCAGTGAACAAGTGAAGTCAACAAGACGAGAAGAAAAGCTTTCAATGTAAATCTGGGATGTTTACAAAATAACAAATTGTGTTATGAGATCGGATAAAAGAACTTAGCGAATTGTTCTCGCAAGCCATTGAGAGCCGGGTTCATTCGTGTCATAACGACAGTAAAGATACGTGACTCAGTCGAAGAAGACGTTCACAAACTAAGAAAGTAAGCAATTAATAAGTTGAGAAAAAAAAAGAGTACGGAAAGAAGACGACAGATACGGAGAAACGAAGAGAGAAGAATGAAATGAAGAAAAAAGAATAGACAGTTTGAAAGATAAGAAGAAAGGGAGAATGAAAGAAAGTAAGAACGAAGGAAAAATTGGGTGAATTAGTAAAAATCAAAGAAAGAAAGAAAGACAGAGTAAATTAACAAAACGGAAAGTGAGAAAAACAGAGAGAGAGAGAGAGAGAGAGAAGAAGAAGAAGAAAGAAAAACAGACTAAATAAGCTTACCAAATGCTAGAACCAAAGAACTGCAGTCAAAGGTGCGAATCGCAAATATCGAAGGGACATCTTTTTTGTTTGTTGTGTTGATAATTTACGAAGCAATCGACGGTACAATGGTCACGTGATCGTCACTGTTGCGTTTAACGTGTTTTTGGTCTCCTACACAATGAGAAGGTCGTTACTCTAAACATCACTCAATCGTCAATTCAGGAGTCACCATTGAGTGAGCGTGTGTACTGTGTGACCGTTACGTTCACAGCGACCAGACGAGTAGATTCTTCATGTCATGTGCTGGGTTTTGCATCACAGACCGTGGACGAGATTAAGATCAACGCAACGAGGCAGCTTACGGCGACCCCGAAAGAGGACTCTGTTATTAAGTGAAAAGTGGAAGGGATGCCGGCATAAATGTGTGAAGTTCCTAGTTATTCAAATATTTAAAACGACTGATACTTTGTGGACAGATCTCGTATATTTTAATATGGGATTGACATAGTCTAGCAGAGGTCAGAGTCGAAGTGATGGAACATTTGTCGTTGTGGTGAGATCGTATGGAAAAACAGTTCTGAAGTTGAGAATAATAAAGACAAAGGAATGCTGGAGCATTCACATCTAACCATGTTAGGTAAGAGGTCACGTGGCAGAGCAAATTCCTTAAGCATTAGGTGTGAGTTCGAAAATACCTTTAGAAATCAGATTTTCGGTTGACGATAGGATTCATCCAACTAATATTTCAGGTCATTTCTATACTAGAATAGTACCCGTCAAAAATAACGATAATATTTACATATTTTTTCATGCTGTTGGCAGCAACGTGAACACTACTACAGTGCGACCTGTTCAGCGTTGGCTCAACAGTTTGAAACTTGGATACCAATAATAAATATTGAGGGAGAGCCACACCTGTTGTTAGTGATGAAGAATTATCGATATCAGTAGTCAACGACACATAAACAACGGTTCAGGCACTGTCTAGAGACTGTAGGACTTCAGCAGCGACCATATCACGTCTCAAGGCAATAAGAAAGGTTTAAAAGTTAGAAAGCTGGATCTCAGTTGAACTGAATGAAATGCTCCATGACAGTTCTTGACCCCAACCCTCTCAGCTGACTGTGACTAAATTTACAGAAATTTTATATCAAGTCTTGCTGCATCCTTCATATTCACCTGGGAGTTCTCCTACAGATTGTCATCTTTTCAAGCATTTTGAACTTCACATGTGTGTATGTTGGCCTATAAGCATATTCCCGTACGTGCCAAAGATCATTTTCTTCATTTCCATCTTACACCATTCTCTTCTTCCCGAGCAGGAATTGCAATTTGTGCATGTACACAATACGGATTTCAAACCACAGCCATTCACCCCGCCATCCGGTTTTGGTTTTAATGATAACAGCGCAGATAAGGGTACGTAATGCCACCCTAATTAGCGAAAGAGCCTACCCCACCCCATGAGTGATTTGTACGATTCCCTTTGGGCAGATTCCCCTAATTGCTTCCCAACAGAAAATGATTTATCATACAAGACCGGCAAGAATTCACTGATCAATTATCCAATTGCTTGCCATGGGCTTCATCTCTTGAAAACAATCACTAAACTTCCAATCTTGTAAGTTATTCACAATTGGGTATCGTTAACATCGGTTCCTGGCATTTTCCAGAAACGTTTTATGAAAAATCAGGAATTTAAGACGGGGCTGGACGCCAATAATTGAGTGAAGCTAGATGCCTAGGGATCTGGCCTCCACGCAGCATCTCTCCACTGCACCGTGAAGGTGCAGAATCATGAGCATGTCCTGATGCCAGCAGTCATAATGTCAATATACCCCGCACGCAAATAAGATTTGTGTTACATTTATCCCCGTCAATTGTGACTGACTGCAAGACTAAGTTGCTAATTATCACTCAATGGCAAGTGCACCAGGAAGATAATTAAATATATATTTGCTAAGCTTAGCGTAGTATGTCATAAGGTTTGCAGTGAGGGTTGAATTCACTAGCAATGACTTTCACAAGCACACTATGCCAAAGTTTGTGTGAGGATTCACTTTTAAAAACTAGCATACTGCACTGTAGGCATCATTAAAACATGATTCTAATATCTCAGATTATATGTCACACTACAATAATGACTGACTGCTCCCAGGATCAGGTCATGAAGTGTTTCGCCGATCGTGGTTCAGGCTTGAATCAAATCGCAGTCGTAACCCAAAGTTCAACTCTTAATAATTTCCCAACTGGATTAAGGTCAAATATATTAATTCATCCTGTGCGTTCACCTTGTTCTGTCTGGATTCAATAAATCGGAGATAGTTTAGTTTAATTTGACTTGATTTAAGCATAGAATTATTCAACATGGCGTTTTGTTATTGCGAGCGAAAAAATGGTTTCAACGTAAATATACAAGGCCATCGACCCACTGACCCGAGGGTAATCACGTGTGATTAATGGTCATTTATGATTGAAGTAAAATAGATATTAACTTATCAGTGGTCAAGCAAACACCATGGTTTTGACTTTGAGGTGAGACAAATTAAAGAAAATAGAACACTACATCTACCTGGGACAGCGGATCTCCATGAAATCCTCAAAAGAAGAAGAAATCAGACGAAGAATCATCTTAGGCTGGCAACTCACGAGAAGAAGGATGCATAACCAATGCGTCACCCGGTAGTCACCTATGGCTCTCAAACTAAGAACCATGCAACGTGCACAAGAGATGATCAGGCTTGACGTCACATGGAGAGATCACGAGATAGCACAGTATATTAGAGAACAGGTAGGAGTCAGAGATATCATAGAATCCACAAGAAAACTCAAATGGCAATGGGAAATTTCTGTTGCAAGAATGTCAGATAACAGCTAGACATCACGACTCCCAACGTGGATCCCCAGAGATCATATGCGAAACTGTGGCCGACAGAAACTAAGATGGCGTGACGATTTAGACAGGTTCCGGAGATATTGGCACCGTCGCCCGTGATAGAGATGTCTGAGGAATCTCAGGGAAGGTCTATGCCCAACGACGGACATTAAAAGGCTACTGATGATGATGGTTTTACTTGCAGGGTGGCGTTCAAGCAAGAGCATTGAAATTTAAGGGGCGGGCACAATTATCGTACTTAGATAGGTTTTTCGATTACAGGTATTTCTCAATAGTGAAATAACATTTGTGCGTTGGGGTGTGATAGATAGATAGATCGATCGATGGGTAGAAATGAACAGACTGAGATAGATACATAAATAGATAGGAACTTATTGGGATTCATAGAACAGAACGAGATAGATGGGACAACTAATTTCATGCAATTCTATGTTCCATACAGAATAGAGATAATCAATAATCAATTAATGATCGTGTCTATAATTTCGAGAATATTTATTAACATTCAAAGAGTTTTCCGAATAATTGAACTCATTATTCTTTTTAATTTTGTTGTTTCGACAACGTTTCGGACGATCCATTCTTCTTCAGATGCAATATCTGTAAGAAAAGAGGGGTTGACTTTTCTGATTTTTTCTTCTTTTTCTTTGCACTACTGGAAAAAGAGACTTTCTCATGTGTGATGTCCTGCCAGGCTGCGCAAGGGAGCAAAGACCACGAGTTGCCTCCCTTGCCACAAACCCCTAAAACGGAAGGAGTCCCCGGTCATGCGCGAGGCAAACCGGGGGAAAATAAAGAGACGTTCGAAAGCGAGAAGACAGTTCAGTTCTTTCGCTGACTGCGGTCAGTCAACATCACATTCGCCTTTGTCCTTTGTTCCTTGTTGCTTCATCCTTTTCCCTTTCAGTGAGACTCCCACGAGCTGGGAGGCGGCTGGAAGACACTACATCATGTATCAGGAATATTACATCTGTAGGGGCCCGTAGAATCAATCGGGCGAAACGTAGTGGGAACAACATAACCAGCAAGAAGATTGAAAAAAACTCTTTAAATCGATTAACACTAGTCTGAGGATGACGTAGATAAACATCTAAGTGTTTAAAAAATCACTCAAGGTTTATGTATGTTAATTGAATATAGATTACATTGAAATATATTTCTTTAGGATATTCATATGTAATGTTTAGAGTGTCTGCAGTCTAAGATACTTCCGTATCTATGAGATAGGCAAGATAAATAAGTCTCTTTGTGAAAAGAAACG
>VCCN01003889.1:80150-91393 GCA_006491835.1 Architeuthis dux
AAATGCTGAATACTTAGCTTCGCGTTTTGGGCTGTAACTTCTATGGAACCACAAGATACAAATTGGTAACATACATCGTTTGGAAGCTGATAAGGTTCTCTTTCTAACGATATATATATATATGCATGTATATACCTCCATCAAAAACTAATTCTACGATCCATAGAATTTGGAC
Organism: Architeuthis dux; assembly: GCA_006491835.1. Classification (NCBI taxonomy): domain Eukaryota; kingdom Metazoa; phylum Mollusca; class Cephalopoda; order Oegopsida; family Architeuthidae; genus Architeuthis; species Architeuthis dux. The sequence continues at coordinate 80,326 of VCCN01003889.1, forward strand.
AGTGGATTTGAAGTTTTCTCGTAAAATGCTGACTACTTAGCTTAGTGTTTTGGGCTGTAACCTTTTAAGCCCAACAGATACAAATTGGGAACATGCACCGTTTAGAAGCTGATACAATCTTCTTTCTAACGATATATATATATATATACTTTAATCAAAGATTAATTCTAGGATCCATAGAGTTTGGATTGTGTATTTGAAGTTTTCTTCGTAAGATGCTGAATACTTAGCTTCACGTTTTAAGCTGTAACCTTTTAGGATCAATAGCTACAAACTGACAACATACACCGTTGGAAAGCTGATGGAATTCTCTTTCCAACGATATATATATATATGTATATATCTCCTTTATTAACTATATCCACAATTTTGTCTATAAAATATACAGACACTTCCTTGTAAAATCCTGAAATACCTATAAATCTTTGAATTCCTCATATCTTAAACCCATGATATAGCCTTTTAAAGTACTCAGATATGTCAACTGGGAGACGAGATATGAAATTCTTTTTTGTTGGTGTATGCTGGCGACCATTTTGTTTTATGCAAATGAGGTAGTTCTTCCCAACTCATTTCGTGGGAACATGTTTTTCTCTGAAAGAGGACATCCTAAGGAACATTTTGGTACCCTAAATGTAGAATCATGGAGGTGGGTGCACGGTAGGCCCTGCTGGCCCCCGGCCTATTCTTGAAAAGAATAATACCCCCTTTTTTATCTATGTATATATAGGAGCACAAAGGTTCATATTCTGTCCCTGCATTTAGTTTAGTACCCAGCCTGACCAACAGATGGCCGAGTAGTTCAAAATGGAAGAAAAAGAATCTTCCTCAAATAGTTAACTAACGAAAGCTGCCACTGTTCAACTAGGTTTTATGTATAAAACCTCATAATTGAAATAATTGAAAAGTGAACTTAATCTTTTCCAATTATCATTTACTCTTTCACGCATCATGGGTTAAATTTCATTCAACTTTTAAAGTGTTGGAATCTGCGTGCTAGGTAATTTTTTAATAATAACATTTTCATCTTTATATATCAAGGAGAATTGAGCTTTATATTCTGTCACCTCCATTTTTAGTACCCATCACACTGTGTAACAAACCTTTCTGTTTTGTTTTGTTCCTGGGTAATAAGTGTTATTTTCTAATCGTGAACGTGAAATCAAAAAGGATGACTCGAAAAACTTGTTTGTAAAAATATGTGAACATTTTTATTTCTTAAGTTACATTTTTGTCGGCCAGTGGATGAAGAGTGGGAGAGAGATAAAGGTGCCGAGAGACCATTCCCAACCTGGGGAACTTGGTCTCATGCCTTCCCAGTCCTAGTTGGTCTCTGCTTGGGTCCTAAGTTTTCTGTCTCTTCTGTCTCTTAGCTTCCTTTATCAATTTTGAACGCCCACACTTGTGTGTTCAACATCCTGTTTTCGGGATGCATATTTCCTAATGTGACTGGGTCACCTCCACTTCCGCACAGGTGTTGACCTGGAAATGACCTCTGTAACAGTATATCATAAAACTATGACTTATTCTTCATTGTTTATTTCCGACCTGCGCTGTTTACTCACTGCCATAGACCCTTCTAAATAAGTTGCAATACAAAGCAACTGACAAATTTAAAATGGAAGAAAATGCAGGGAAACAATTTATAATAGACGAAAAAGGTAATTTGAGAGTATTATGGAATAAGAGACATGTATCACAGATATGCAATTACTTGCCAAATTGCCTGGACATTGTTTCATTTTTAAGAAAGAAAGCAGTCAAGAAAACACATACACAGATCTATATATGAGCATGCAAACGTACACACATATAAATATATGATAGAGGTAATTTGACAATGTAGAAATGAAAGATTGATAAAAGTGTGTTACGTCTTAAACATATTTATCATAAGGATAAGCCTTGATGCATTTTGCCGAGTTTCACGTGATGTCTTCAGAAGCTCTTTTGCAGAGCTGACATATGTGAAGTCCGAGGAACCTCCATCTAAAAAATGAAAAAAACTTCTTGAATTTAAAAAAATCATATACTAAAAACATCCTCCTGTGTCCCATTAGCAATCGCAGAAAATGTTGTTGCCATGCCATAGCTCTAGCCGTCCTTGCAATGACAAACAGACATTTGGTAAATCATAGAGAGAATATGTGGTCCGTAGAACCTCACTGGTAGTGGCTATAAATAGAATAACAAAGTTTTATACAAGGAGCCTGGAAAACTATCGGTTATGAATCAAAATTTCATTTTGCACGTAACATGTATATTTAAATGTGTATATAACATTTCTCTTTATTTAATCGCAATATGAGTCCTCATACAATTCTTCCCTCTTGCTTTGATATTGACAACCTTCCTTCACTCAACAGTTTGATCTGCCATCACAACCACTAACCAGACAAACAGGTGGTAATAATATTTGAATTACAACTCTTCTCAATGGACATCCTGATTTCTATTACAGCAGCTAAATCTGATGGGTCCTAAGTAAAGATCCAGTTTAACATTATACTTACATTGTGAATCAAAGCACTTGCTAAAAACTTAAAAAGGTTTGTTATAACTAATACATGCTCCAGGGTCCCATTGGTAACCACATCAAATTTGGTGGCCAGAGCTCTGGCCATCCTTGTGTTATGTGATGATAGACAGATGGACAAAAAAGACATTTGGTGAAATATAGTAAGATGGCAAAAATGTATTTGGTTTAAATGAAAATTCCATGTATTTAAAAAAATATTTTAAAACATTTATTGTAGGTTTTCATGTTCTTTATTTAAAAATCCAACTTAAATTCTATTTGTTCAATAATGAATTATTTTTACTAAACTGATTATTCATTATTTAATTGAAATATTATACATTTTTCATTTCATAATATAATCTTTCCTCTCATTTTAACCGGATTCAAAAATGTAAGTCATTTTCTTGGTTATTATTTGGTACTAAATCTTGGAATAAATAATGCATTAAGATTGGAATGATTTTGAGTTTTAAGCTGAGAATTATTAATTTTCATGTTTTAAAATGTCAACACCTGACAGGAGAATAAAAGGTAAATTAATGAGTGAAAGCAAACTCAGAGTCATCCAATTTGAAAATCAGAGACAAAACTGTACATCTGAAGGAGACCAAATATTGGTGGATGGCAGACTGGTGGTCCTTACCAGGTCTAACAGACTGAGTGACCAAAAACAGGCTGCCATGTCAAAGTTGATCCACTTTCCAGAACAATTGGCAAAGGAACACATAGTAGATCAGGACCAACCGCAAGATACAGGTGAAGCTCTAATGGACACTGAAACTCTGAGCTCCAGTTAAGATGGTCATCTTACTCACAAAATTGCACTAGTTGATGGCATGGTTGTTGTCTAAAAGCTAACCAATAAGCTAGCAACAGTGGTCACAATCAAAAATGTAAGTGAATGTTTCTACAAACAGACTGTTGTCCCTAACCAGAGACTACGATGAGGTGGTTCTGGTCACATCACACGAAGAAAGAATGCAATTGAATAGGAAATCAGAGATGACATGAACATAAAGAACATTCCAATGAGCAAATACAGGCTGATTTCACAGAGTATCTGGCATCAAAAACCATTGAATACAGCAAAAACTCCCCCAATCTTGTCATTGCTTCTGCTGCAGGACACACCAAGCACAACAATCAATTGCACTTTGAAGGAAATGACTATGAAGAATTAGAGACCTTGCTGATCTCCCATGCAACCCTTCAGATGCACAGCTCATGTTCATCTCTCCAGAAACAAATGTACTGGTTCTGATTGTAGCAAATTATGAACAGTTGCTGAAAAATATTCATGTTTCAATGACATTTCTGAAATATGTTTCTTTTTTGTTTTGGGACTGACATGTATGTCTACTGGAAAGCAAGATATGAGATTTTTCAAGGAAATTTCAAGTACACAATCCAAATGTGGAATTAATTCTTGTGGTAGATATATATATATCATTAGAAAGAGGATTTCATCAGCTTTCCAACAGGGTATAAAGTGAAGATAGGTATGTAGCATTCCTTGAAAAATGCTCCATACCTAGCTTCATGTTTTTAGCTTTAACATTTTATGCTCAACAGATATAAATTGACAATAGACCCAGTTGGAAAGCTGATGAAATTCTCTTTCTCACAATATATGTATATATCTTCATCATGAATCAAATCCACAATCCATAGACTTTGGCCTATAAAGTATACTTTAAATTTCCTTGTAAAATCCTGGAAATGAATTAAAAAATTACCTTTATGGCAAAATAAAGTGTATTTTTTAAATACTCATGTCTGAAAATTATGAGTTTAAAGTACTCAGATATGTCAATTGGGAGACAATATATGAAATTCTCGATTTTTTTAGTGTGTGCTGAGGTAGTTCATCCCAACTTTTTTCTTGGGAACATCCTATAGAACCTTTTGATACCCTACTCACAGGGTCCTGGGGGAGGTGCAGGGTAGGTCCTGCTGGCCCCTGATTATTTGCTTACTTGCCAGAGAAAGGACCAGCTTTGAAGAAAAATGGATAAAAGAAAACCGAGCAGAATAATTGAAATGGAAAATATACATAATTGAAAATATAGTTCTTTCCTGTTGCGATTACAATGCATATTTTACCTGATTCGCAGAAAAATAAAGAATTCAATACTTCAAAAAGAATATTTTCTTGTAACATGTGTTTCCATGTGTGTTTTTAAAGTTGATCCAGACATTCACAGAAATAAGGTCTCTCTTTTTAGTGTGTGATTTTGTTTTGTTTTTTAAAATGAAAACTCTTTCTCAAGGACAAATCACACACTGCATAAGAATATGGTTGCTCTCTAGAGTGTGTTCACAAGTGATCTTTTAAAGACAATGTGTTTGAAAATGCTGTTCTAAACAATTCACAGATGCAGAGATTCGGTCTGGTTCATGTTTACTTGTGTATTTAAGCAAGCAGAACCTGCTTGAAAATACAAAATCACACAATTTATTTTTTTTAAAACTTGCTCCAGTGTGTGATTGCAAGTAAGTTTTGCATTTGAATGCTGTGAAGATGCTTATCCACATATTTGCATGATTAGGGTTGCTTTTATTGTGTCCTATTATGTGAAATGAGCAAAAATACTTAATAACATACTTTACAAAAACAAGGTTTCGCCTCAGTGTGTTACATGTAACCTTTAAAATGTTGCTCCACTTCAGTGTGTGAGCGAACGTGTCTCTTCAAATGTGAACTATTCAAAAACACTTGGCAAGAGTCGGGTTTCTCTAAGGTGTGTGTTCGCATGTGTACCTTCAAAGCCGAATTCCTTGAAAATGCAGATCCACATGATTGACAAGAGAAGGGTGTCTCTCCAGTGTGTGTTCGTATGTGTTTCTTCAAATCTGAACTCTGTGAAAATGCTGATCCACACACTTGACAAGCGAAAGGTTTCTCTCCAGTGTGTGTTCGCATGTGTGTCTTCAAAGTGGAAGGGTCTGAAAATGCTGATCCACACACTTGACAAGAGAATGGTTTCTCTCCAGTGTGAGTTCGCATGTGTTTCTTCAAATCTGAACTCTGGGAAAATGCTGATCCACACATCTGACAAGAGAAGGGTTTCTCTCCAGTATGTATTCGCATGTGTCGTGTCAAAACAGCACTTTGTGAAAATGTTGCTCCACACACCTGACACGAGAAGGGTTTCTCTCCAGTGTGTGTTCGCATGTGCCGTGTTAAAATTGCACTCCGTGAAAATGCTGATCCACACACTTGACAAGAGAAGGGTTTCTCTCCAGTGTGTGTTAGCATGTGTGTCTTCAAGGTGGAACGGTCTGAAAATGCTGATCCACACACTAGACAAGAGAAAGGTTTCTCTCCAGTGTGTGTTAGCATGTGCTGTGTCAAATTTGATCTCTGTGAAAATGCTGATCCACACACTTGACAAGGGAAGGGTTTCTCTCCTGTGTGTGTTCGCATGTGTAGCGTCAAAGCCGAATTCCTTGAAAATGCAAATCCACACACATCACAAGCGAATAGTTTCTCTCCAGTGTGTGTTTGCATGCTTTTTTTTTCTAAACTGAACTTTTTAAAAAGACTGATACACTTTGCTCAAAAAAGTTTTCTCTCTAGTGTTTGTCTGCAAATGTGGAGTCAGTGAAAATACTGATCTATAATTTTATTTTTTTGTTTTCTGTTAATGATTTCGATTTATACTGTGTAAAAGTCCTGATCTACACACTTGACATGAGTTGATTTTCTCTTCAGAGTCTCTTGGCAATTGTATTCTCAAAATTGAAGCCACAAAGCCACACAAAGCACACAGATATATTTTGAAATGTGAAAATGCATAATCCTTCAACTGCCAAGAATATGTGTAAATACTTTTTCAAAAAATGGTTTCTTTCTTCATTCTCATCTTCAACATCAAATTGATCATTACAGTTTAGAGCCATCAATTTTTCATTGCAATATCTGTGAAGATAGAAGAGCTATCATTAAAGAAAATACTAAACTCATGCATTACTTGCAATAACAAAATCATAACAACTCAATTGTTTTTTTCTATGAATGCAAAATAACTTATATTTCATGTTCAGTTAAATAATAAAATTGATATCCTGCTGTTCTGGAAACAATAATAAAATTGAATATAATTTAGACACTTGCAATTTTACTTTTCTAAGGTTTATTCATCAGGAACAAGACACTTTATTATACATAAAAAAATAATGAGAAAAATTGTTTAGATGTTAACATTCAAGCAACAAAACAAGTGTAATTGTACAAAACCATTTCTGATCTTGAAAAGAAATAGAATGAAACGTAAGAATAACTTTTACACCTTTACATCTTTTCACATCTAACAAAGGTCTAACAGATTCATTAGAAATGGATTTATTTAGTTGAATTTAGAGCAGATGTTGAGTTTTTCCATGAGTTGCTGTGTACATAAGTAGAGAGAGATTAGAAATGGATTTATTTAGTTGAATTAATAATAATAAATGCATTTATAGAAAGCGCCCTTTCTCAGCAACCTCAATGCTTAAGCCCCCACTGGACAAAAACTCTTGAAAACATGTGCAATCAATTGCTGTAAAAATATAAGGCCTATTAAAGAAGAGTAAGCAGAAAGTACAACTTGTCACTAAAGTTTTTTACAAAACACAGAGCAGGAGTTACAGCTGCAAAGTGTATTTATTTAATGAGTTCATATAATTATGATAGTCTTGAAACAAGAAGTGTTTTTTATTTAAAGTCTGCTAATGTATGTATGTTTTGAATATCATAGGGTAATTGATTCCAAAGTCTGGGTGCTATATAGCTGAAACTCCTGTGCCCATGAGTCATATACATAAGGACAGGTTCTAGAATAAAACCATCTAAATACCAGATGTTAATAAGGGCACATATTATTTAGTTAAGTTTTGAAATTTAAAGAATTTAGATGAGATGTTGATTTCTTCCATAGGCTGCTGTGTACATAAGTAGAGTGAGATTTGATCATTATTTTTCTGAAAGAAAACATGCAGAATATTTAAAAAAGAAAAGTAAAAAGTATATTTCTATTAAAACATAGACTATTTTGACTTTTTGAGGGTAAAGCAACCAGCACTGTATGAAAAGATAAGTAGAAAATAGTTAGTGTAATGTTATAAGTGTTCAAGTAGACAAAAGCAGGAAGGAAAAAAGAAAGATAAGTAGAAAACAGTTGGTGTAATGTCATATCTGTTCAAGTGGAGGAAGGGTAGAAAGGAAAAAAGAAAAATGGAAATATGTGGATAAAACAAATCAAAACTTTTGTCAGATCATTTTCAGATAGGTAAGAATATCATGGTAAAAATATGAAAGTGTCGGTTAACTGTCCACATGGTCAAATGAGGACATGAAAATAGGCAATTTTGAGGACATTCAAAGATTGAGCACATTTCTAACAATCATTCTGATATTCTTAGAACAGTAATAAATATGGTTACTACATATACATGACCTAATGTTATAAATGAATCCTTTATCTTGCATACTGTTTGAGTGACAAGCTCTCAAAGTGGGTGTCGTCTTTTTATGCTTTTGATTTTCAGAGCTTTGTAGGAGGAAAAGTACATAAGATCTGATTATATTTTTGAGTTCTACAGAAAAGCTAGCCCTAGTCACACAAAGTTTCAAAGCTGTACATGCCATATCAAAGGAGCTGTAAATGTCGGAAGTTGGACTGAAAGGCGTGTTCTGGGTAAAATTTCAAAGAAGTTTAATTTAAAAACTATTAGTGATACAGACCTAATATTTTGGATTTCTCCATATTTGATATAGGAGCACCTGTTTTTTTCAGGGGAATCCGAGAGGATGACCTGGGGAAAGTTCCTAAAATGTGGTGATTTGATGGTATATTTCTACGTCCAGGCACTTGAAGATCTTAAATTCCTGCATCTAGGAACTAAAGAAGCTAAATTCCAACGTCTGGGCACTGAAATATGCTAAACTTTGTCATTCAACAACATAAATATGTTACATTTGGACATTTGAACATGAAATCAAATGAACTTTAAAAACATATAAATAAAAAATGAGGCTGTCTGGACACTGGAAAGTATTCATTCCAACGTCCAGGACAGGAAAATGCTAAATTTTAACATTCAGCCACATAAATGTTGAATTTCGACACTCAACCACGAAAGTAAGTTTTATTTCAACATTGAAAACTAACACTGGCTGTCTGTGTCCAGGAACTGAAAAATGCAAAATTCCAACGTCCGGGCACTGAAAGATACAAAATTTTACCATTCAACCACATGTGTTAGATTTCGACATTTGACCACAAAAATACGTTTTATCTCAAGATTAAAAACTGTCAGAGGTTGTCAGTCTGAGAACGTTTGAATTTAACATCTTTCAGTGTCCGGGCATTGAAATTTAGAAGATTCTAAGGGCTGCATAAACCCCAGGCAGGTCCGGGCAGCTTTTAGTAGTACCCAAAATTGATGATAAAAGATAAAATATTATTAACAATTTCATGAAAATCTTTCTGCAAATTTGTATTTATAGGTATGAACTAAATGGACAAAAAATTTCCATGTGTAATTGACACGTGATAAATTTTTAAATATGGCAAAAATTAGCATATTATTCGATTTTAATAACATTTTTGATACATATTTATTAAAGGATGAATTTTTTAAAAAATAATTTTCCATTCAAAATTTCGAAGATGAGTAATTTTTTTTCATATGATTCCTACCCTAACTTTTAGTAATTTGATGATTTATTTATTTTATATACTCATGCTCTCGTTGATTTTTACACATTTTATAGATATATCCCCCGAGATACCAATTATGTTTACCTTTTTTAGAATAATATTCGGGGAAATCTGGAACAGAACTTTTACTTTGGGATTAAAAAATAGGAAAATTAAGTAAAATATATTTTTTTTTAGCAAATGTTTAGTTTTATTCAATTCATTATAATTCCGGTTTTTGAAACTGTGAAAAACTTCTTTTTAAAAAAAAAAGACTTTTCTTCATTTTTTTCGATTATAGCGCTATGTCAGAAATTGTTTGATATATTAATGACAATCTTCTTGTGCTTTTAGGGGGAGGAGGGGGGCTGCCCAAGGGTGCATGCGAGTCACCCATATAAAACAAATACAGGGTTAGGTTAAGGTTGCTAGTAGTCTACTCAATCCTCAGTAAAAGCAGACGACAAAAATTCTATTTTCTGGAAGTTTTGGCAGGGAAAAGAAAAGATCCTTATCTTTTCTAATAATTCAGAAGACTACAGACAGTTCCCTTTTCCAACAATTGATTTGTAAAGAAAGTTTTAAAAGGTAAGTTTGTATCTATCAGATAAAGAAAATACAGAGTATGTCAGGGTAGATAAAACTAAATAAATATACCCCCCACCAAAAAAAAAATGGATTATGTCCCCTCCGTCGACCATAGTATTGAAACGGAAAATGGTTTGATTATCGAAGGCCGATAAAAATATGGATCAAAGTTATCAATAGACAGTTTTAGAAATTCGTTTTTCATTTTTTAAAAGCAAAATGTATGACATTTTTATCGCAGTTTAGTTGACCGATGATAAAACTAAGTACTTTCGCTAAAATTATCTGGATTTGAAAATAACTTTTTGGGGGTAGATTTTTAACTACTGATATTTAAATTAAAAAAAACATTTCTTACTCTCATCGATAATGGCGTCATTAATGATTTTTGGGGCTGAATATAGAAAACATTGAATTTATAACAGTCAAAATGTACGTTATAATTAATGAAAATATCTTCTTTTTTTTTGGTTCAGACAAAAATTTGGGCTATTTTATTTCTAGAAAAACATTAAAAAAATCAAGAGCGGAATTTGAAAAATTTTGATATGGGTTTTAAAATCTGGTATCGATTTTCTGGTGAAACTTTTATTTATTTTTGTTCCTACCTACTTAGTGTGATCGGATGTTTCTATCATTTACCCAGCCTTATGTTGGAAAAAATACTCCATTTAATACATTTTTAGTATTTTAGACATCGTAGAAAATATTAAAGGGAAAAAGAAAAGGTAACACAAATTCATAGAATGTAAAATAATAAAATTGTTTTGAATAAACTTACGAGTTGGAGACAAGAATTAAGGCGAGTGTGTCACGCAGTGAATGGCAGACGACACTTGGATGTTGAGATAATTAAGAAGAATATCTCAAGACTGTAATTGAATAAAACAAAGTTTTTTTCAATGAATTTATTTGTACAATTTCTCTCTGATTAACAAAGTTAAAAGGTTGTTTTTTTTAATTAACTTGAGGAATTTATTGAGTGCGGGATTAAACATGATGAATAGACAAATTTGTCCGTTACGACATTTTAGAAGATATTTTCCTCCGTGAATTGCAAGCCGATATTTTTGTGGGAAAGAATATAGAAACAACCAAAGTTTATACATTCGATCATCTTGTAAGTATTTAAAGCTTTATTTTACTAATTAACTTGAATAAATAGTAACAAACTCAATCTTTTCGATGACCGCTTCATATTCGAGTGTACTTAACTCATACCACATACCACCTATGTCCCATAATAGTTGTTACATTTGCATATAGAAATGTATAA